>JAODFZ020018299.1:0-12979 GCA_027574845.2 Deinopsis erosa
GATTTAATCCAATTTATTCGTTTTAACTGAAACACCCTGTATATTATTTACAAATTAACAAAATGTTCAGGACTCCATTGTATATATTGGCCACCCTGCAAAATATATTTTGAGTCCAGACCCAATACAATAAATTTTTAATCATTTTTTATTGCTTTACAATAATTGGGCTCTGTGTCTTGTAGTTCCGCCACTGTACGCCACTGATTGCACGTTGAAATAATTCACTTTGCAATGCATTTATTTCCTGTATAATCATTCATCTTCTTCAATCATATAAATTAGACTTTACAAAGTATGCAAATTTTGTATCATTAGTTCACTCCTGCCTGTAATTATTGTATATGTGGGTGAAATGTTTCACATTTAAAAAAATGTAGTCTCATAATTAGCATTTGTAAGAAGAAGAAATAAATGTGCTGAGGATGATCAATTTATGACAAATTACTTTCATTCAAAGGAGTACTTTTGGCGCACTTTCAAACATTCAAATAAAAATGAATTTATGAGTTCACAACCTTTTTGAACATTTCTTTGAGTTTTCTTTTATCATTATATTGAAATTTATTTACAAAACAGTACTTGATGTTGTTTGCTTTCAAATTATATTACATTAAAATATTGCTTTGCTCTGTTTGTACAAAACTACTTTAGTTTGTCAAGTGTAGCTTGAGATAATTATATGTTGCCAACAAATAGCGGTTGCTTTCCAAACAAGACAATAACTAGCAAACATTTGTAACAATTCTGTATAAATTTCTTATTACTTTTATGTATTACATATCACACATTTCAATATAATTCTGTTAATTTGCTTAATGTGAGAGTGCAACATTAATATTCTAATTTGAAAGTCACTTTACCATATTTGACATTAAATAATATTCAATTAAATATGTAATTTCTATAATAGCGTTACCATTAGTGTAGAAGAAAGTTTGTCAGGATTATACTTATTTATGACCACAAAAAATGTGATTATTCAATAATTGCAAAGAGACTTATACTCAATAATAATATTTCAATTGGTTTTTATTTCAAACGACACACAATGCTATAAATAATGCAAGAAACGTTATTGAACTTGTCTTCCAAGAACATTAATCTAAGTACCATATGTGATAATTCTAATTGAAATTCTAAAAGGCGATTGTATGTATATTGCAGATGATGTAAATCACACGTTTGGTCCATTAGATGGAAGTATTTATGCGACAATTGCTAAAAAGCCAGAGTTGTCACCAGGAGCTGTATCCAGTCCATTGACTGTGTCAATGGATTCTGGCATATCGTCAGCAGGTAAGTTACATATGTATAGTTTAATTTATACTTTTGGCATAGACGCAACCAGACTTTTATGCAATAATAAACATGCTTACTGAATTATTAATAAAACACTGTTTGTCGACACAAAACATTTGCTTTTTGTTGTTTATATTTCTATTTGCTTTTAGTTTTAATAATAGTTATATAACTAATTATAGTTTTTAATAAATAATTAGAAAACGTGTATTTTATTTTCTATATAATCTGCTTCATTATATCTACGTAATTGAATGTTTTCATTATTATTGAAAAGATTTTATGGAGATTTGATCGTTTCCTATTTATTTCAATCTTTTTATTACTTAACAGTTTGCATGAGAGCTATAAAAGAACCAATCACCAATGCGTGTATTTTTATTACTTTATTTTTAATTTAACACATTTTCACTTAACATTTTTTATTCAATATTGTATACTGAAAATTATTAATAGAACTCTCATAGATTTTAATTACGAATAATATAAAAAGCTAATTGAAATTTATTACAAATATTTTCCAATAAAATCCGTTATTTTCAACGTTTATGAGCGTGAGGTTAATTGAATTTATGATTGTAAAATCTGTAATAAAATTTGCAATAATTCTCGTATTGTTTCTAGTTGACCTTAGGTTATTTTTACTCTAATAGTTTAAATATTTATTTGTTGCGTATATCCGTTTTGCATTCACTCAAATTGCCGTATTAGTTGAGTGCAATTTCTCAGATTTAATGTGTGTTTTAGGACATCAGCAGAATGCGAATACGAACGCCTCTGCTAGTCCCCCACTGACTGGCCAACCGTCCCCTCTATCACCAGAGGATCAGCATCGTGAGCTAGACGAACTTCTCTCCGAGATGATGTTAACAGTGCAAAGTATTCCTGATTTGAAACCTCAACGGGATCTCGATAATGTACGTTATATAGACGAGGAGGAAGATAAAAATATACCATATCACGCACGACAAGATAGCAGGCCTTTTTCATACGGTGTTAATTCCAACATGATTAGCGACACGAAGAAATTGTCGAGTCCAAGTCTGGTACGGAAAGCGAGTTTCAATAAAAGCCAAGGAAATACAATCAACAAAGTTCAAACGCAAGTTTTTCCTGATTATTCGAAATACAATAATAATAATAATAATAACAATAATAATACCAAATACACGTACAATAATTATTCAACAACTAAACAACGCGATAATATTGATGATATTTTTACATCAAGCGCGTTATCGTCAAATTATCGTCAACCTGCTAGAAGAGAGTTCAGAGAAGAATTCTATAAAGAATCTACAAGGAAAGTAGATCCTTTGAAAAGAAGTTATACTGATTCAACTTTAAGGAGAAGTCCTGATAAAATTACTTACAAAAGTGCACCTTTCTCTGATTCCGAGAGCTTATCACCCCCAAGTGGATACAGGCCAACTCGATCAACGACGGAATATGAAACGTAAGTGCAAAAAAATTGCTAATTGATTTTGTCTGCTAACATTTTTGGTCATACCTTCAAATAGCATCCTTGACCTTACCTCCTTTGCACACCATATGTTTGAAACTCGTTCAATATTTATAAAGCAATGACATAAAATTCTTATTTGCGTACGAATTATCTCATAGATGTTTATTTACATTGCAATGAAATTGAATATATAGATTTTGGTGATGTTAGCAAGTTGCATTTGAATCAAATTACAATTTTTGCTAGCATGTGGCTTGTAACCTACATATTGCTGCGTGTTTCGATAGGAATGTCGCTTATTCACCACAGCCATAATGTGAAATTACATTGAAACAAAAAAGAACGAATGATCGGAAAAGGTAACAAGTGGAGAGTTTTTTAGTCATACAATAATAACAACATTTTATTTAGTTATAAATTATTTATTGCAATCATACACTTGATTTATAAACTCCAACCAGAATGGAGATATGTGAAATTATAGACAAATCCACTTCAAACTTTAATGGAAATTTCTTCAGTTTTTCATCAATTATTTATGAAACTATTGCATTTTACATTATAGAAAGTTATTGACATATAACTTTATTCGCAGATAATTTGCTTCGAATATATTTGCCATGAGAAAATTTTAAATTCATTCATTGATTTTCTTTTATTTTCTAAAAAAATTGAATGGGAGCTTTAGGTCAATTGATTTGGGACTCAATTTCAAGCTTTTAGAAAATTATATCTCTCTTGTGTCAAATAATATTTCAATTTATCTACGAACATTTATGATCCATAGAAAAATTTAATTTATTACATTCAATTTTATGATTGAATAATAAATTGTGCAGAGATAATATGCAATTTATTTTTTATTGCAATTATAGAGCAATTTTTTAAGTTGATTGATGTTTCATAAAGGATGATCACACACACCCAGATAATAAAAAAGATAAATATTAGTGGGCGATGTTTCTGAATTATAAAATATTATGAAATCTATACTTTAACCTTGGTAATGTTGTAATAGGTAATTTCGTCGAAATAAGTAGGTTTAGAAACAATTTCCTATTTCCTTATATTTTTTACATGAAATGAAATTTTGTGGTCTTATCAAAATACATTTTAGAATTAGGTTGATTAAATTGCCAAGATCGTATTTTTGTTTCATAGTTAATTAAGAATGTTTATACGAAATGTATTTAAATCGATAGCGAAGGTGAAATATTAGCTGATGCACTTGAAAACATTTTTCTCGTATACTTTAAATATAGTTAGTGATTCAGAGCAGCAGATTTGTGCTTGATGCCAAATTGGTTTTATAATATATACAAAAACACAACTAATTCCAAGGACAAGCTTATGAACAGTTGTTTATAGATTATTTTTTGAATTATTGTATTTATTTATTGTTTTTCATTTTATTGTAAATTTGCTTGCCAGAACATGTTTGCTCAATTTACGTAGAATAGTTAATGTTACAGTTGATTTTTTACGCCAGATGTTCCTCTCTTAATTTAAGCTAAAAGTTTGAAGTCATTCGTTAATTACTTTGTTTTGATATGACTTTGCATAAAGAGTTTTTAATCTACATTAAGTGAATCGAATTTTAAATGTAGATTAATTTGAAATGAATTTCTTTTATTAATTCGTCTTATGCAATAGTGGCTTTTATTAAACTTCAAGTCTTACAAATGTTTTTCAACTAGAAAATATCATTAATTTACATAATTTCGTACAAAATATTAAAAATAATTCTTTCATCGTGAAATGAAATTGTGTTGTTTACTAATTATAAAGATATTCATTGGCATGCTGCCCACAGTAACCTTAAAGTGCATATCTCTTTGATTTTTTATACTCGATTAAACCATTTTTATGTCAAATTTAAAAAATCCCACATTGGTTTTATGTTACCACCTACATTGTATGGTTATTGACCGATGAAAAATGTGGAGCTTCCATAAATGTAATTTTGACTTTATTTCAGATATTCAACAAACAACAATCTAACATGGTTGCAAAAACAGCAATTAAAATTAAAGGAGAGACGCGAATTGCAACGAAGAGAAGAAAGACAACCGTATGAGCATAATTTGATGACTGAATTACGAAGTGTTCAAAATAGGCATATGAGACCAACAGCTAGCCATCGAGCAGATGGTTATACAAGTGATACAACTGCATTTGCCGATGACGATGAAGACTTTACAATTCCATTACATATCAATACGAAGAATGCCATGTCACCTGGATCCACAACAAGTTATAGCACAACAAAAAGCTCATATTCCACGAATGGGCGTGTTGAAAGGCCTTTTATGTCCGTTAAACGGGCACACGAACAATATTCAAAGGTAGGAATAAAGTAAATTGAAATCGCACTGATATGCACCTTTATGTTTTATATGCACACAGAATTCATCATCACCGGAAGCTGCACTTAATGCTAATCCTTTAGGGCAAGTCATTAAATCACCGTCTAGGGGTAGCGATGCAGTCGATAGTAGCGGCTTACTATCGCTTGTAGATGAATCCAAGCATCGCTTTAACAATACTAACTCGGTGGGTATACAAAATGATAAGCACGCTAATATAGCACAAGCTGATAGCACTTCACGCATTGATGCACTCAGCGATCTCATGGCTAACTTATCACATGGTTCAGATAAGTCTAACAGCTCATCTAATTCCTCATCTGCATGGCAGGTACTAACTCCATCAATTCTAATTTGATTTCGATTAATATTACCTCAACCTAGCGAATATAATTTTATGTTATTTAATTCTTTTTATTAGTACCGAGAGGATAGTTACTCAAATTGGAGGAGTAATGAAATTGACTCTAGTTCTCCACATAGTGTTTCTTCGAGGCCACAAACCCCAGCATTTCCAGTAGCACGCACACCTTACGCGAACTCTTCAACTCCGACCGTTCAATTCGATTTACCTGGCGAACGATTACCGCCTAAAAGTCCTACGACAATGAGGTAATTTCATTTTCTTTCAAAAAGAAAATTTTATACTTTTAGCTTTTTTCGTATCATTATTTCATTTATTTGTTATTTATGACGTTATAGAAGATTGAGTTTTCCTTCATCTACTTTAAAATCTAATAAGAAATTGACGGACTACCAAGAGAGGTAATGTAATTACATGTTGATTGTACAGCATGCGATTACATTGTGATGTTTTAACACAGTAGCTTTATGCACATCAAAAAAAAAATATTATTGATTGAAAATTAATATAAAAAAAAAGTTTGGCGAACGTATTGCATGTTCTTTTATCATTTTATTTTTATGTGCACACAATGTGAAGTTTCTCACAATCATTTGATTTACAGAAAGGACCGACCGACTTCTCCATCTGAATTTTCATCAGATTCCAAAGAATTCTTCCACTCAACTGCTCGTAACTTTTCTGAAAATTACAGTCCTAAAAGTCCAACATTTAACGGCTCTTCATCTCCAACAGTATATCAAGGAACTTCACGTAGAAGTTCTGTGAATTCTAATGAACCTCCACATGAGGTATCACCAGCGCATGTAAAGTTTGTGAGTGACACGTCAAGATTCTGGTATAAGCCAACTATAAGTCGTGAAGAAGGTAAAGAAAAACTTGCAATTCACTTTAGCAGTTTCAATATTTATATGCATTTTACATATTACAGCCATCAATATGTTAAAAGATTTACCACCAGGCACATTTGTAGTTCGTAATTCCAATACATTTCCTGGAGGATTTGGAATGGCTCTTAAAGTAGCCACAGTTCCGGCTAATGTACAAAACAACAAAGAGGAGCTCGTACGACATTTCCTGATTGAACCAACATCCAGAGGTGTTCGATTAAAGGGATGTCACAACGAACCTGTATTCAGTTCACTCTCAGCTTTAGTGTATCAACATTCAATAACGCAAATTGCTCTTCCATGCAGATTGATTTTGCCTGAACGAGATATAGGCCCAATTGAATCCTCCACCAATCAAGCACTTCTACTCGTGCAAGGAGCTGCATGCAATGTTCTATATTTATATTCCATTGATATGGAATCGCTTACAGGACCTCAAGCAGTGCGAAAAGCGGTAACAGAAATGAATAAAGAAAAACGTGATGCGAAAATTGTTCATTTCAAAGTGAACAAACAAGGAATTACCTTGACAGATAATACAAGAGAATTATTCTTTAGAAAACATTATCCAATTAATTCAATATCGCACTGTGGATCAGATCCTGATGATAACAGATGGAATTACGTTTCGAAGGATAATTCAACGCAATCATCAAAGTAAGTTTTATTATAAACATTCTAAAAGAAATTTCCTTAATTATTTTTCTTTTCTTAGTAAAATCTTTGGATTTGTTGCACGCAAACCGGCGAGCAGTACAGACAATGAATGTCACCTTTTTGCGGAATTAGAGCCTGAACAGCCAGCCACTGCTATAGTTAGTTTTGTAAATAAAGTTCTAACTTCCAGCGTTATTAAGCCAGAAATTGTCTAATGCAACTAAACAAGCGAATAGAAAACAGTGAAATTGGCTTTAAAAGAAATTTAATAGATTTACGTATTTCATTCAACTAGTCCCTTTTAAAATTTTAAGAGAAATTCTTATTTGAATAGCTGAAAGGAATTTGTATATAGTATACAGTGTGCCTGTCTTTAAAATAATATAATTTTTCATTTGTTTAATTATAAAATGTGAAGTGCATTAAATATTGTGAATATTTGTTCACCCACAATTCTATTCTTTAAAAGAAATTAATCCTATTGGTTATTATTTCGATTATGAATTTTTATCATAATCTTGCTTTAGATAATATCAGTAGATTGTATTTTCTCTTCATACTCAAATTAAATGCGCAATATGTATAAAAAAATGGAATTGATCAATTTGGCTTTTCTATTCATTTATTTATATGAAGATATATTTAATAATTTGCATGCTGTGAGCGACAAATAACTCTAAATTTTGTTTATAACAACAGCAAATGATTTAATTTATTATATATGTACGTAAATAATCAAAATTAATTTACAATTTAGTAAATATCAGGGTGAAACCGATTTTTCTTTCGACATAGATAATTTTGATGTTTAGTATAGAAATTTTACTTTCAGATTAATAAAATAATTAGATTCAAATAACAATTCAGTAATAAATTTACAGTTTAAACAGTTTTTGTGGTGGTACAAACGAATGATACAAAACAATCAAAATATAATTTAATAAAATACAATCTAGGAATGTGTATAATATATATAATAATAATATTTTATGACTTTATATTAGTTACTAATATATTTAGATGATATATTATAATGAATATTATATTAAAACAACTAATAATTGATTTTTTTATTTTTTATTTATGGGTAAATAAACTGTTATTATTATCAACATTATACAACTATTTTATTCCAGCCACTAATGTTTCTACAGTATTTTGAAGATTAATTATTATCACCTCCTCTGCCTCTTCCGAAACGCATATGTCCATAATCATCAAACTCATCGCGTTTTCCAAACCGTAAATGGCCATAATCATCGGAGGTTTGTCGTTTGTTCATATCAAAAAAGTCATCGTCATCAGCTATACAATATGTATATTCTTATATTGAGTTAGAAATAAACTTTCTACTTACCCATAAAGTCATTCAAGTCTGGTTTTAAGTGAATGTATTGATTTAGTGGATGTTTGAAAAATGATTTGTTTCTTATTCTATGGTTATTTGCAACATTGGATGTGGACTCGGAGGATGCGTCAGCTTTCTGATTTTGTTCAATCATTATTAAATAAAATACTAGTACCACGAACAGATTTGTGAATATTTTGTAGTTTCCCATCTGAAACATATAGAAAATATTTCAATTTTGAACTTAAACTTTTCCCGCTGTTTTTGAATTTGTAATACTACCAACATATTAAAGGTGTAAGCAATAACATTGAATAACATAACCTCAAATAACAAAGTAAATTGAAAGAGTTGTTGTGAGAATAAAACTTAAAAATAAAGGGTAAATAAAGTGTTAAAGTGTAATAATTAGATAGATGTAAGTAGTTATATTGTGAAATATTATATATAATTTACGATTCGCTCTTGTTGATCGTTTATTATTAACTGAACACACTGAACGTTATTTCCTTCTTTTATATTGCAAAATTCTATATAAAAAACATCACATTATTATTCCTTCCGCGTAAAACACAAAGAAATTATTTGATAAATAATATTAGCATGTAATTTTAAGATAGAACATCAATTTTCTTGACATATTTATCTTCTTAAAGCTTACGAAGAAATTACATTATGCAAACGCCTATCAAGGCATATACACATAAAATTTAATCAAAGAGAAATGTAAAGCTCTAGAAATTTAATAAACAAATTATTCATTTATAGATTCACATAAAAATAATGTCGGTGGAAGGTGTAAACGAAGTTGATGCAATGCAAGCTCAAAAGGAAGCAGAAGAAATTGTAGAACGACAGAAATTAAGATTTAAGAGTATCCTAAATGAATTAGCTATGAAAAAGGTATGATATTTATTATTCTATCTATAAAATGATTACTTGAGTTGTTATTATGTGTGTTAAAATTATTAGGAAGAAATCATTGAAATGAGAAAAGAAATTGATAATATTAAGATGCAAAATTATGATTTAGAATTGAAAATAAAGAGTATTGAGAATGAGAGAAATAATTTGCAAGCAAATTGTAAAACTCTCGTGGAAAATAAAGAATCGATTGAAAACAAATTAAAAGAATTGGTTGCAAAGCAAAGTGTGCAAGAACGAAAATGTGATGAAGCTGTAGGTAGAGAAGTTAGGCAATTGCTAATTATTGAAAATAAATCATATTTATAGTTACTTGAAGCAAAAACGTTACGTGAACTTATTAAAAAAGTTCAACTTGAGAAAACCGAATTATTGCGAAAAGTTGATGATTTGAAATCAATAAATTGTTCCATTGAATTTTATAAATCTCAATTTACTGAACAGTTATCTAAAGACGTTTTGATTTTTAATAAAATTAAAGAGTTTGTATAATACTTTTAGTAATACTCAAATTAACGTAATACTTTCTAGAGAGTTTAAGAGTTTAAAAGAAAAAGAGGAAGAATTAAGTTTATTTATGAATGAAATAAAAAAATTGAAAGACAATTTATTATTAGCCGAGTTTTATAAGCAAAAAATGGAAACTTTAACTAATCAAAAAAATCATATGGAACAAGAGCTTGCATTTTATAAAGGCGAGTCAATGCAATTCAGAGAATTAATAGAAAAATCGAAATTTTTGACGAGTGATAAGCAAATTAGTTTTTTATTAGAAAAAGTAAAATCGATCTTTTATAATAATTGTTTACTAAATCTTTGATATCATTATAGTGGGAAAGCAGTGTAAATATGTACAAAACAGAGTCAAGTTCTCATCATATAATAGTTAATAATCTATTAGATAACTTAAAGAAAGAACGTGATGTTAATTCGCAATTAATAATACGAGAAGCTGAAAATACAGAGAAAATAAGAGCTCTGGAAAATAAATTAATAGATTTGAGGAAAAGTGTTCAAGGGGATAATGAAGCAGAATTATAATTTATTTAAATACTTTTACTTATTTTTGTTTATTTGAAAACAACTAATAATAATATGTTCATTTATTAAATAATATTTCAATTATTTTTACTCTCTCTATATTAACTTCGCATTTGTATGTAAGTAAGTATGAGGACAAATCTTGCGACGGCAAATTAACCGACTTTCCGTGACCGGATCGAGCTGAAATTTGGCAGATAGATTCATTGTCGAGAAGATTTTATTCTATTAAAATTCCAGCTCGATCCGATCACTGAAACTGCTTGAAAAGGAGGAAGAGGAATATGTGCCCCTTTGTAACCATGGAAATGACTCTAATAACAGATTTGTCAGTTTTGACAATTAACCTAAAATTGATCAATCACTGTATTGATGATATATGAAATATAGAGAGAGTTTTAAAACATAGTTTTTAATAGGTTAGTTTTTTATAAGTATCTAATTCGATCTTAATTTTTTCCAGTCGATGTTGCTTTTAATGTCTAACAATAAATACAATTCTTTAAATTAATGTGGTTAATTTTGTAATTGAAATAATGGAATAGGTAATTCAGAAGTTAAAGAAAGACATTTCTGGAATTGTATGCAGTTTTTATTTTGGCAAGAAAAGAATGCTTATGACGCTAACAGAAACATTTTTTGAACTTATGGCGATGTAAAAAAGATGAATAAATGCCAACGTCCAGAGTTGGATGACAGTACACTTAAGTTATTTGTTGAGTGTAGCCCACTAACAAGTAATAATAATAATATTGTAAGTATTTACAGAAACAACGAAAATATCCTGAATTATGCGATCGCATTTTTCAAAATGTTTTCTTAACGTTTACATAACTAGGTAGACCTTTTTTGATAATTTAAAATAAGTATGTGAGTGGCCAGGGCCTTTTGTTAATTTTCATTCATTTTTTCAAAATTTCTCAATTTTTTGCTGTTATATATACAAAATTCGTTTTCTTTTTGTTGTAGAAATGCACTTCATTCAATTTGATGTGATATGGAAGAGTTGCTGTTGGCCAACGCCAATTCGTCTTCATGTGTGCCTGCCAACAACATCAATCAGTTATTAGTTTCCGGCAACCGGTCTTCACGTTGTGTCCTAGCGCTCAGCGTTTGGTTTCATCGGTCAGCAAAGACAATGACGAGGAAGAAACACCACCGAGGACGCGTAGTTGCTTCGCCGTAGATCGACAAAAGAAGTTAAAACGATTTTTCAATGAGGAGTAAGTTTCTTTTCATTAATACATATTGTGTTATGTGAAAATGTTATAATTTTACCCCTTTACATAACATTAACTTTGATGTTAGTAAAGGAAAATAAAAGTTTTATTAAAAGCCTTTTGGAGATATCATCCACGTGCACTTGGTGTTTGCATGCATGCATGTTGTATAAAATATGTCTATTCATATTTTGTATTTGTGTTAAAATATTCTTCTTTGTTTACAGTACAACTTTGAATTAAATAAAAGTGGAAAAACAACACTTGGTTGATGCGCAAGAAAGAAGATCACGACAATTGAAAGAAGACATCAAACATTATATGTCCAATATACAATGAATATGAATGAATGAATTTAATGTGGATGAATAAAAACATAAAATTTAACTTTGACTTTTATTTATATTCAATAACAATACAAAAATAAAACAACTTCAAAACTCTAAACGAAATGAAATTGAGAACTCAGAAATTTTTCGTTTGGTGCCTTGTATTGTTTTGGTGAGAAATCGAGCCGGCGATTTTTCAGAGTATTTGGCTTGGAAAAATCATCGACTCGATTCTTGTAAAAATCTTCAAAGTCCACTAAAATTCAGTATAAATACAAGTTTCAACNTTTTTTTCCAAAATTAAATAAAGTGAATAAAATTATAAATTCCTCGGAATCCTGAGAATATTTTGCAAAATTCTAGTTTTTGGTTTTTTTTTCACTAGGTGGCGCTTCACGTACTTCTCTTTAACTAAATTCACTTCGTTATGGATAATTGAAAGCTGACGCGACAAAAGAAATGCATTTTGATAAAAAAAAGTTCAATTTTTTTCAGAAGATGGCGTTTCAGCTACTTCTCTTGAACAAAATTTAAGTCTTTATGGATAATTAAAAGCCCACGACAAAAGAAATGCGTTTTGCTAAAAAAAATTTCATTTTTCATTTTTTTTTCACTATGTTCAGGTACTTTTCTAACAAAACCGACTGCTTTTATTGCCAGAGAAGTAGTTGAAGCGCCATCTAGTGAAAAAAATTGCACTTTTTTTTTTTCTAAAAATGCATTTCTTTTGTCGCTTGGAAATTTCATCGACTCATTTTCGCTCAACGGCAGAAGAATGAAGTGCTGATTGAAAGTTAAGCAACGATTTTGAAAATGGATGGGTGACCAAAAGAAAAATTGCTTCGACCTGGATTCGATCCTCGGACCTCTGCGTTACAAAGCAAGCGTCTTAGCCAACGACCACTCATGCGAATATTAATTTGAAACTTGTATTTATATGAAAAAATATGACCAAGGCACCCCCAATCAGGGTGCGATGCGAACCCTCTATTTCTGAGCACTAGGACAGGGCGCTATTCTTAGCTAGATTTTTTACACAAACAAAAAATCGATAGGGCGAAAGTTAAAATTAT
>JAODFZ020018330.1:0-27825 GCA_027574845.2 Deinopsis erosa
TTTATTTTTTTTATCAATTTCAAATATCGGCCGATAGATGGCAGCACCTGTGTCGCTCCAAAAATTTCTCAACAGACGACAGACAGACTTGACGTCATCAAAGGTATGACGTCATACCTTCTATATGCATAAATTTTGCTGCATTTTGATCAAATTTAGAAGTATGACGTCATATCTTTGATGAAGTAAAGTCTGTCTGAACCAAGTCTTTGCCAAATATTTTCAATTGTTGTAGGTGTCCTCAAAAGAATGACTGATGGCATTAGGAACGTACACATGAGGATGTCTAACAGCAACTCCTCCATATCACAAATGTTGTATGAACTATAACAAAAAGAAATCAAATTATTGTTATAAGAATTCTCTATTGAAAAAAATATATATTTTAAATAATATTCAATGTCAATTACTTACCCAAGGTTGGTCAATTTCTCCCATATGATCCACCAATTTTATCATATCATTGTGTTGCAATGTTTTTCCAACCGATTTTGGGCAAGCTTTCGAAGCGTACATTCCTCTCTCCAATCGTGAACGTCTACAATTTCATTCTTCCTAAATTGAAGGGCATTTCCACACATAATCCTGTAGCTTCGCAATTTCAAATCTGAAAATTAAAAACATTATTTAATTTCAATTGCATTGAATGTTGGTCATAGTGAAAAAGTTGGCAACGCCACTGATTTTGAGAAAACGGCACAGTTTCTTTGCTGGTACAAATTAGTATAAAATAAGAGTTACATAATGCAATGAGTCCCATTTGATTATGTTTATTTTTAAACAAATTAGTGCAGTTTTTATAAATTATAATCCGTTATACTACGGCGACCGGTAGGGGTTGTTAGTTATCTTGAGAAAGGGTGAAAATTTTAAATACTTTTCCATGGTACAAATGAGTACAAAATAAGTTATATATATTTAAGTAGTTGATTAAGCAAAATATAAATTTTTTGAGTATGATTTTGCTTGATATAAACCTAGCAGCGCCACTGTTTTCTCCAAAAGGGCACAAGATACAAAATTTTTATTGTTGGTACAAATTAGTACAAAATAAGTACTAAATAGTGCAATGGGTGTTTGATTCTGCTAGTTTGGCACTTTAGCTTTATAGAGGTCCAATTACGTATGTCCGATTGTATGTAAATCTTATTAAGTATAGCAAATCGTTTATGTACAGTCAAATGCGTTTCAACAAAATCTATGATATTGAACATTAACTTTTTGAGTGTGTCAGATAGAGTGAAATAGGATAAGAGAAAGAGAGTGAATGCGATCCAAAAAATTTATAGTCGACTAAAAGTTATCAATAAATCAGCTACGCGTTAGCATTCTATTCATTAAACGAATTCAATCGTTTCCTATTATATTTAGGAGCCAAAAATTTTACGCATCTATGCATCTAATCAATTTACTTCGAAAGATATTTTTTCACTAAATATTTTATCAATTGATGATTAATAAGATAACAATAGGAAATAGGAAATAAAAACCATTTTAGTTATACGTTGTTACTATTTTATACTTGTATTATTTTATGAGAGACTTTTATGAATACTAAAATGTATTTTTCAATAGTGCATTAATTATATCATTCAACATTGCATCAATTTATTATTGTTTAAATATCCCTATCGTAATAAATACATGTATATGTATTGCGTATGTGTATGTGTTATCATATTTGCAGGCTTTTTGCAATTTCCATCAAGAATATAGGATTAGCGAGCTTGTTATTGCTTTCATTTGCATAAAGCTTATATAAGCGGGAAGCTTTTTGCCACACTAAAAAAATATTACTTGAATTAATATCTATATCATGGTAATTGAAACTATAGTTTGAAATTTTGAGTTATGTCTATATAAATTATTGTGAATTCATGCACTTACTAACGATTTTTTTTTACTCTTCTTACTTTATTCCTATAATTTTTAGTAATAAATTTTCCGTTACTGCTAAATAATATTTTATCCTCAATATTTTAACTTGCAAGTTTAAGCACAGGGTGATTAATGGCTTATCAAACTCACATTAATTGTAGATAAAATAGTTCGTCGTGCTTATCTTTTAACTTGTAGTTGATATATCGAGTCATGACATTTGAAAGATTACATTTTAAAAGTTTCGCAAAGCTCGAAAGATGTTTGTTTTCGCACTATCTTGCCAAATAAATTTCTCTCCTCTCGCTCTCTCTCTTTCTCTCTATATATATAATATATAAATAAATATTTAAAAAAAAATGATGAACGAAATCTAAATGTTCATAATTTAAATTTAATTCAATCAAATATTGTATAAATTTTGAAATGCGACGTTTTGACAGCGCACCTATATCAAATATCAGAATCGTTTGAATATCAATAACAATCATATTCAAATCCTCAATAGTCTTCCTGTCACGAATGGAAAATTAATGTTTGGATCCTTGGCTACACTCTCTTTCCCTCTCTTGATCAACATTAAACTATAGATATATAAATGTATGTATGTGTTGTATGTTTCATTAACACCCGAATTGCAGATCGAGTTTCGTATTAGCTTTATGCATAATGCAATAGTGAACTATTATTGAATACTTAAGAATTAATTATTTAATCCTCGAGCAACCGGCTAACTTCGAACTGATTATGTTTTGAGTGTACCTGAATTTGACATTTATCGTTTCTGTTTAATATCCTTATGGATTTCTATCAGAATTCAATATAAATTTTATGACTAGGGTAAATTTATTAATATTTGTATACTAACTTATACACATAAATTGATTTTAATGAATTCTACAATAAATTTTATTATAAAAAAAAGCGATTAAAGAAAGTAATCTTGATTTCTTTTATAATATTATTGATAGTATATTATACAATAGACTGTATTATAAGAATTTGTTTTGTTTTGCACGTAATATAACAATTTTTTAAGACCTACACATTCTACGACGAAACATAATCGAGTTTTTGGTATTTGAATGAAATCATTTAAGCGCGGAAATGAATATTTTATAAACGAAGGTATCGAAATTAATTCAGTTGAATGTAATGGGGTTTGTGAGGGTCTCTTTTGGGTATAGAAATTTATTAAATATTGAAATGGTTTCTGTATTAGTACAAGTGGTAGCATTTAATGATTTGATATTAGTATAATATAATATCAGGTATCTATTTAAATGTGTGCGTGAGTATGGATTTAGAATGTAGAACTTTGTACGTATGTGTTGGAGGGTGAATGTATGTGTGGGTGTGTGGAAAGGGTTTTGTGTTATATAAGCGTTAAAGCGATTACCAAGGACGCTAATGTGCTGGGCAAGTAATTAAATCGGAGCAATGTGTATGTGGTGGAGGTGGAGGAGGATAGAAACCGAGAGCTTCGAATTTTAACATCATAACTGCAGCTGGGGTAATATCAGTGAAATACTGCCTGGAACCTCCGGAGTTAGGAAACGATATAGATACCCATATCCATTACACAATAGATAACAATAGCCACCCCGTTTAATTCACCTCTGTCTCTGGCTAAACAGTTTCCTTTGTTCAGATTATATATTTACGTGTGCTTTACGATTTATGTATCAATGTCAGGTCGTTTCCTTCTTACATACACACGCGGCATATATTCCCTACAGTGTGAGCATTTTTTATATTTTATGTTATTCTCCCCAATTCTCCACAAACGTTAAATTTCTCTTTTTATTAGTATCTAATGTGTCTTTTCCTTCATAAAGGCAACATTTTACAAACCACTACACAAATTTGACTCTATCACTACCTTTAAATATAATTTCTGCTTGCACAAACAACAACAACAATAACAGCTAAACACAAAATAACCATTTTTTATTATCATTGCAAACAAAACGGAAATGGAACAAAATAAAAGTGTCTGCTTACTTAGACCGTATTATATAGCATTCACATATATGCAAATTGCATAAAAATAGGAAATTTTAACCACAAACATTAACGTTATATTCTGCACTCTCTGACTTTATAGATTATATGCACTTTCTTCACATGTACTTATATATATATTTGAATAAAATATTACATCTTGTCAAAATTAGAACTCTAAATATTATATTACAGTAATCTAAATTTCTATTGTAGTAATTTTAGTTAAAATCACTGATTGTGATTAGAGATATGTATAAATTTGCAGAACTAATGTATATAAATGAAAAGAAAAGTAGGATGAATATTTGTGGTGCGTGTGTGTGTCATTATATTGAGGTAATTTTGTGGTATTTGAGTGGCGAGGCTATTTTTCAAATGATCCCGGTGCGTGATACGCCTCTTGTCAAGAATGGTCGAATTAATGGATCCCAACGATTTACGAGAAGGTTCGCGTGATGCCCCATCGGATAATTATTTCCTCGATTCAATATGTATGTATATATATAAATCTCAAATAGACTCTATCAGTATTTAAACACATGCTTTGTTTCTAACTCTACTACAGCGATTGTTATCTACCTAATATATTACGTTTTGATGAAATTTTTTACCCTCTTACGAGACAGTTACAAGGTGACAAATTATACGAAAACTGTCTCAGAATGAGTTTATACTCGTCTGTATGGAATTTAATTGCTAATTGCATCTTGGATTTTGTTTGCTTTAATGTTTCTTTTTCTTTCTTTTTTTTTTATTTACAAGAAAACGAATTTATATAAATAGTTTTTCCGTGTGTTGTTTGTTTCATCATTCAAAAACAAAATAAATATCATCAAGACAAATCGTTAAATGTATTTAAAAGCGCTTGCGCACGTGCTTACCGAGGAAAACTTGAAAATTTAATCTATTAGAACATCACTCGGAAAATTGATGGCAAATCTTTAGTACAGGGAATAAAAAATATACATTTTATTTGTGTTAATAGTAACAAAATCCTTATTGGTTGTTTATTTTTTTTGATGATGATGTAAACAAATATGATTTGCGTAATTGGTTCCGTACTGCAGTAACTCAATATTCAGCAATTCTAGAAAAAGAAAAGGGAAAATCCATTTCGACTTCAATATTTCACGTCTATTATGAAAATGGCTTTTCTGAAAGATTATAGCCGGTAGTATATTATCGAAATTGTAGCTAGAATGGCTAGGATAATATAAAATTTAAATTTTTATATCAACTTGTGTGTGTGTGTGTGTGTGTGTGTGTGTGTGTGTATTCTACACTTAATATTGATAAAGCGTTAAATATTTAGAAAAATTATTAATTTGAAATAGAGTATTCATAAAATATAATCTTGAAATATGTATAATATGATACCTAATTATTGTGGAACCATAAATGCAATCCCCTAGTTGAATACTAAATGCGAATTCTCGCGTTATAATGTTTTGTGGTACATAAATTTTAGGCTGTAAAAGATATTATTATTATGCAGGACTATAGCGACGATGGGACTTTGTATGTTTTATTAGTTTAGATGAATTTGTTATAGAAATGATGACGATATCTTGCAGAAATTACATTTTTAAGTGGACGATGCAATTAAATATTCTGCGCAAGTATAAGCTCACATACACATCAAAAAGGGTGTTAGAGGAGTTTTATAGTAAAAGGATATATGTTTCGTAAGGGTTGAGGTGTGGCAGGTTTATTGCAGTGCTGGAACACCTGCTGCGTTCTAAATTACAAGCCCAGAATCTAAATATTGCGTGTGTATATGCATATTAAATGTGAGTATCTGTTTTCCTGGACAGATATGCGTGTGCCCCGCTTACTGTTCCTGTGATATATCTTCTTAATTGCTTTGTACTACGCTTTTCTATCTCGAAGCGAAGACGGATTGATAGTTTACTATTGAATGCTTAGTTTTATAGTGAACTTTAAAAAGATGGTTTTCAATTGAACATTATTTATTGTTTGGTGAGGGGTTGAACGAGAGAGAGAGAGAGAGAGAGTAGTAATACATCATAATCTTTCTCTTTCTACACTTTTAGTCCGATTTCTCTACATACATTTTACAAATTTATTCGCATTTGAAATCCCTTTGCACGCGCGACATTATTCAGATAACTTTCAAAATGGTGTAGCTGGAAAGGCAAAAGTTTAATACAAAAGTTTGAATTCCAATGCCGTTTTGCTTCAACCAGCGTTTTTCTTTCCTTCTATATGTTGGTTTTGCGTGAAGAGGAGAGTTGCGTTGTTGACCGCATAGATTTTACAATTTTATATTACTGAATATATTTTCTATGTACAATCAAAAGATCAACGGTATGCAGATTATGTTTTAAGCGAAATGGCAATGGAATTTGGTTAGTAACTTTCGAAAGTGTTATTTAGAAGCTTAAAGTTGCAGATTGTGGTCATGACTGTGGTTGGACTCTATAGTGTTACTTAACAAGAAGCTTGTAAGCTTTATACTTTTTATCCATCTTATGGTAAATATATAAACTGAGACTTGAAAAGATTTTATAAAACATAATCGTTTCGCATTGAATTGGAACTTACATTATATGGGAAACTGCATTTTCCCTGAGCGAATACTTTGGCGAGAATTGCTTTTAAAGTTTGCATACGAAAAGTGTTCATGTTAGATGGAAAAAGGACAATTATTTTGAAGGAAAAAGAACAATTTTCATATATTACAAGTTATATTTGGAAGTAAGGAGGGAATCAGGTGAAAGCACCTGGCGTCACCATTAATCTGAAGTTGAGCTAATGAATCAATCCGCGCAATAATACGTCGTTTCGGCACGTTCATCACTTGGCACACTCATTCTGTCAACTAGTGCTTGCTTTATCGCTCATCCATCTTCATTTCCTGCTCATCTACACACAGACTTCTTCTTGCATGTTCGCTTTTTTCCTTCCGACCTCGTTAATTTGCTAGAAAAATGACGATAAATGAAATGGCAAGGCAAAGGCTCTTGTTATCCGATTTTCCTACGCGTTATTTCATTATCCCTTTGATGAAAGGAAACCATAAATTGCCCCAAACTCATCTTCCCAAATTAAAGCGTAGATTTAAATCACACTTATTATTATATTTTTTTTCTCATTTCATTTTTTATCGTTCTTCATAAATTTTCATTTGCTTGCTTTCTAAGCATTTTGTTGCAAAAAGAAAAATGATTAGCGCGCATAAAATGAAAATATAAAGTGAGTTAATAAATCTTACAAGTGCGGTGCTAGAACATTATCATTTAATTCAATTGAGAATTGTGTGTCTTGTTTATGTTCACATATCAGTGTCAACGAGATGTTGAAGAGAGAGACCGTGGAGTCTAAAGTTATTTATCGCTGTAGTAAATGCCACATGCAGGCCCAATGTTGTTGGCAATACATATAACTGTGCGAGAGAGAATGGCATGGTCCGCCTCATGTTTTAACGAAACAAAAAGTTGAAAGCGAATTATTATGAACGCGAACAAAATCCGTTTTGTAAATGATCGCGATTTATTTTTCTCAAACAAGTGAGAGAAGGCAATGGGTTTTGAGGAGACGAAGGTTCTACGGCTGTATTAAATCGACACCGTTAAGTCATGTTGATGACGGTGATGTAATCCACACTACGAGCCCGAAAAATGCTCGTTCCGACATTTGTGACATTTTTCAACCTTCATCCAATTTCCGAAAACAATTGAAACGTCCTGCTCCACCTTCTCTCTCATTCGCTTCTATATAGATAAGTCTTGGATACGTTTGGGGATTCAAGGAAATGGAACCAAGTTTGCGTGTTTGTTTACCCTCTGTTCGAACTTTTCAAGAACTAACGCACAAGCCCTGATGAATAGCGCGTCGTCGCGACGCCGAAACACTTTCTGTCCTCTTCCTGTTTTTTACATATAGATTTGTTTTATGTTCATATCAATACTTTGATTGCTTCGCATATTATTGTTATCAGTGAACACAATTTCATCAAGATTCAAGGAACACATTATTAAATAGAAAAAAAATTATTGTATGAGGCAAAGCTCACATATTGGTTAAATAGTGGGCACTAAACAAACCATGCTATGTAGAATAAATGAATAGTTTCCACATGATATGGTAATGTTTGAGATGGGGAAGCTTCTACTGTTGGATTACAGAATAAAAGCAAATATTTAAGTGCCATTTAAGTAGGAGACATTCAATTACAGTCGCTTATTCACGGAAAGTATGAGTCGTTGCTGCTGCTGCTGCTTCTGCTACTCCTACTTGGCTTTCTCGAAATTAACATTTAGTTTCAATGTGAAATTCAATTATATGCGCATACAACTTTTTGGGGAAAGATGATGAGAGAAAGATACAAACTCATAGTATAGTTTTTAATTGAAAATTATATGAAAACGTTGTTGTTAATAATTAACTCATTTCGTCTGTTATTCTTTTTTCTTTATCTCAAATAAACTTATAATAGAATAGGGAGTATGTTTGAGTACTTAAGCATATTATTTTCATTAAATGTTTATTGGTCATGTAAAAGCAATAAAAACTAATTTAACTACGATTTCTTTCAAAATATTTTTACAGTTTTTTTTTTGATAATTTCTGTACTATTAGCTTCAACTTCATGTAATTGAATGAATTCTACATCTACATTTAATATGATGTATGAAACAATTTTATTCAATTGTTTATAAAAATCTATCACAGCATAAATGAAATGAAATCGATAATAGTTTGAGAGGTAAATGAATAATTGTGTTGCATATCTCTGCATTTCCGTATTGGTTTTAAATTGGATAGACGAGAAGACCGGTGGAGTATTTTCTCCAACAAACAAGTGATTGAGGTTGAGGGAAGAATCAATGTTATGGCGCCATTCTGACGCCAAAAACCATCCTTTGTTTTATAAAAGGTGTTATATAAACGTCGTTTATCATGTGCACGAAGCTACGTTTGCAAAATAAAATTGAGATTTAATATCTTCTTGTACACAAATCACATAAATTTTTTGTTTGTTGTGTTTGAAAAAACGAGGCTAGATTTAAGTAAGCATTGCAGTTGCACAATTGTCCATGTAGAAGGTATTTTTCCCCTAGGAGAATATCATTATTACATGTACAAGTCGGTGTTGAGTGGTGACATTTCCAAGTCCCGTAGGGATTCATGTAATTCCGTGCTCGCTCTGACATTTCTACACCCAAATGATCCATTCTGCCGCCTGCCTACATACCATGTTGAAAATCCATGATTTATTATTAGTTTTATTCTGATTCATGCAGACATAATATGATTATAATAATATTATAAGCAAGCATCAGTACATTTCACATTTTTCCGCTTTTCTGTTTTATGTGCACATTCCAAGATAATATATCTATCTCACCCCTTATCTTTGATTTAGCATTATTTTGTCCTGCACAAGTGATTTGTTTCGCTTGAATAATTTTTAAAGGAGGATTAAGATTGGATGCTTTTTTGAAAAGGAAAAAATTATGCAAAGTTTAAACAATGTAGACGAAGCGGATTGCTTGCTCAAGGATCTAAAGCTGCACTAGCTAGCAACAACCTTTTATCCTGTAGTAGAAGGTCCGGGTCAGAATCGCTGAGTGCTTAATGATCTGTATAAATAAAAAGAACACACACATAGGTATTACCCACCAGTTACATAACCAAACAGGGCCGTACAACGGTATTTTGGCTACTGGAACAAACTTCTATAAAAATCGCCTTTTTAATAAACAATTCCGTAACCTTAGTAGTCTAACGTTTAGTACTATCCTAGTAAAATTGCTTTCATGCAACTAACATTTCACACTTTTATAGTAAAACTATTTTCTTTAAACTAACAATGCAAAATTTTCTAGTAAAATTATTTTCTTTCAACTTGTATCTTATGCATGCAATATGGAATCTGTTTCGTTCACTATTGAATGTGATGCATTCAATATTGAATGTGTCGATGAGTGAATGAATAAAAAATATTAGGGGAGAATGTTATTAATTGCGAAAATAATACTCGGTTGGTATAGGGCATTAAATTTGAAAATTGTGATGCATATTCTCACGTTGTGGTGATGTATCATAATAAATGTTGGAATAAGCCAGCATTAGATATCTACATTAAGAGTGTCAGATTATAAGCTATGAAAGTTTATTTGCATAATTATATTATTTGATATATGAGAATATTTTTATTTTTTTGTTATGATCCTATTCAATGCTATTTAATTATAATTGCAGTGGAATTCAATGTATTGAATGCATTCTGTCTCATACATAATATTTTTAATTAAGCTTAACATGGTCTGTCATTTATCTTTGCAATATTCACATACTCACATATCATTTAATCCCATTTAGTATGCAAAGATACGAGCGCCGGCTGTGACAAAAGATTCAGCTTTTCTGCTGAATCGACGGGTTTTCTTCTTTCCGCGGTCTTGCCTGTCAGAAAGGGCTCTTCAGGATGAGTTATTGCCTATCTGTTGGTCTGAAAGAAGGAAATGAGAATGAAAAGCTTTTCTCAAGTTTGTGCGCATATTCATAGGAAACCAGCAAATAATAAAAACACAAATTGACTTATTGAAATTTTCCTATATTATTAAAAGTTAGTTTGCTATAATGAAAAATTGCTAGGGTGGGCGCAGTGTAGCATATCAAACATAATCAAACTAATATAAAAAGAGGGCACCGGAAATTGCGCCATTGATGCAGTTTACATTTAGACGCCATACAGTACCTAAAGTTAAAAAGTTTTTTCTTATTGTTGTTTCAGGTTTTGGATTTGTCACATTTCAAAGCGAAGATGTTGTAGATAAAGTTTGTGAAATCCACTTCCACGAGATTAACAATAAAATGGTAAGTTTTTCTTCTTTTATTAAGATACTTTATTATTTTTCTATCGAAAAGTTTTGTTTTGGCACAAATTATTATATGACATAAAACAATTTTCGATTATCTTCCTCCATATGTGTGCCGTAAGAGTGGAATGCAAGATTTGTGCTGTACAATGATGGTTGAAACTTTTTCACCCTAAATCTTATTAAAGACGAGCAAGATTAATATCCTTGCTATTCGGAATTTTTTATATATGAGGTGAAGCAATTGATGGTCTTTTAAATTATATTCTCATATACTCTGAATAGATTATACATACATATATATACATAAATGTATAGTTTAATTATTCAAAATTATTATGTAGAAAATTTATACTTACATGTATTTTTTTGTGTTTAAAAAATAGATTTACTTGAATTTATTTTTCAATCTTAATATAATCAAAATCAATGACTTTTATAATATACTCAATTTGCAATTTTTCTATATAAGGGGCACAGCAAGCAACTTTTAGGCGAACATATGTACGCTGGTGGTACTTGGTGGAATATGATTCCGCAGCGGAATTTCCATGCCCATTTTCCTGACAAAGCACTCCTAAACTTTACAAGCCGGAGCTTTATAGTAGAGCCCGCTATATATCTTCCAGTCTGTTTCCGCGTCCAATGGCATGTCTTACAATCAGGAGTGATTTGCAGGCTACCGCTTCCAATTACGATGGAACTCTTGAACTTCACCTCTTCCCCCTCACCTATTCCATTCTAAGCGATAGATACATAAATAAAACTTTTCACCATTTGAATAGAATATAAAAGTATATAATATAAATAAGACATGTTTGTTTGCCTTTTTAAGCAAATTATAGAACACGCAAAATTACTTCCAAGGTATTGCCACTTAAAACCTAATAGGTTAGAGATTGGAGACTTAGTTAATAAACACTCGAGTGCATGTAATGCAGGCATATAGAGAACATTGGGTATTAAAGCGATGCTTTAATTAGAAATGGAGGAAGATTACTAACTTGAGATATAGTTTTAGAAATGTAGTTTAAGCAATACTGCAGTAACGATGAAAGTTTCATTTCGTTTTCGAATTCTATTTCAGGTGGAATGCAAGAAGGCGCAACCCAAAGAAGTAATGCTTCCTGCAAATTTAGCCAAAACAAGAGCGGCAGGCCGCGGTGCATACGGTGAGTTTCTATTGATGAATCCAGGTCCCGTGGCGAGCGCTGCAGCAACATCCGCGTTACGTTATACTCCATATCCATTACCGCCTAGTGCAAGCATGTCAGTTGCTACAGCAGGTCCAAGTATACCTGTCACTGCTATTGCTGTAGCACCGGCACCCTTGCACTACGCATCAGCCGTGTATGATGTGACGGGATGTAAAAGAGTTTTTGCTACACCTGCTGCCGCATTAAGACCGCTTCAAGCGCGTGCACCACACGCGCTCACTTACAGCATGAGTGACTTGCTTGGGGTACAAGGCCTCGATATTTCTACAATTTATGCTAATACATTATCTACAGGCTTAGGTTTATAAATAACGCGCACTAAACAAAAATCTACTAACAACAATGTAACAAACATATCGATTTTTCCCTTTATCTAAAAATATAAAATTCAAATATAACAAAACAAAACATATTGAAATTTAGTGAGCTAAAAATGAATTACAATTTCAAACTTTCGTCCAAAATTTTATTACTTATACACGACGATAGATGAGGTCGAAATATTTTTCTATCCGTGATATAATTTATTTAATGATATATACGAGATCCTGTAGACCCTTTTTCGCCTTTTCTCTTTTAACGTATCGAAAAGAAAAACAAAGTAAAAATATTTTATGCTTATTTTTAGTATTCAGGGACTGAACACTGTGATACATTTAGTTGAACTTTTATGGCCTAAAAGTGTTTAGAGTAAAATTAGGATGAAATTTCCAAAAAGACTGTTAGTTGAAAATACAATACAGAGAAATTTATTAGTATAACCACTTGACAATAATTGGTAGAAAGTGTAGAGCTTTAAACTTATACATATCATAAATTAGTAGAAGTACTTTAGTAGCCCTCTTTATATAGATCCCGTCACGTCTTATACAAACAAAATCAATAAATGGATATCAAAGCGAAAATACTAATTCTATTATTATTTATGTTCATGAAATTTCGACGTGTCTATTAATTATTTCAAAATTGTATAAAAAACATTTTATTATATCATTGTTAATTCTTGATATAATTTAGTCAAATATGCGTGTTTAAATTCATTTTTTTCTGATTGTATAATATTATTCAAAAGTGAAAATGAATTTTATTGATTAAATATTATTGTAACATTTCTAGTCTAATATTTTAGAATAATTATACTTGAATAGACTTAGCTCTCTTACTTTTTTTAAAAAAGAATTCAATGAAAATATTAGGTATCTTTGTATAGAGAGATTTGATTCTATATTAAATTGTTAGTTTTTAAGTTGAAAGTTGTAGAAAAGAGAGTGAGAGAGTTTGTAACTTTATCTTAAAAACATTTTATAATAAGTGCAGTATTTTTTTATAGGTAAAGGTATAAAGTTTAAGTTAGTTGGCAGATTAGTCCTCTTCTACTTACGTATCTATATAACATAAGTTATGAAGATTTTAATACACCTTGCAACCTTTATCGCTTTCCAGATAACTTTATTTTAACTTTTTTATAGAACACATACAAATTCGTAAGTGTTTGGGAGAAAAGGATCTTTTCGTATATATCTGTGTATAATTTACTTTATTTTAATATTATTGATATTATACTTAATGTACAAATTGAATTCATGTCACTATTAGAGTGATTTATAGCTGATGAGTCATATATACTATATATAATATATCTAAGTGTGATAGTATTTGCAATTTAGATTTAGTTGATGTATTAGATGACTAGTCTTTATAGGTGAAAGATTTATTATAGATTATTGTATGTATGGTCGAATGTTCGTTTGCAGAGTTTGCAGTCTTCTATATAAAAAAACGCTTTTTTATCTAATTGACGCGCAGCGCGTTTTAGTTTAGTAGACACGTAGCGCAGAAATTTCATGGATGCTCTCTCTATTCATTAGAATAATAGATTTCTTTTCATTTGCGTTTTCTTTATAATACAAACAACCAAAGAAAAAAGAATTTAAGAGAAAAAGCAATAAGAGCAAACAAATTGTATTGAAATATATGCTCGCGCGCGCTCTTTTTTTTATTGTTTTGTTTTTTATTACTAACCGTTTATTTCTTTTTTGCTTTTTATAGATTTTATGTGGTCACTTGGAGCTCTACCGGACGGTAAGTTAATATTTTCCATATATACATATACCTCCTACTACTACTACTACTACTTACGTATCGCATGACATTTAAACCAAAATGTTATTCACCTTTACTTCTACATATATACACAACAGACATTTGCCTAAATTTGCTTTTGCTGGTTTGTTTTTCTTGTTTTTATTTTATTTAAAAGCTTGGTTTTTCACATAGAACATTTTACATTTGCATGTACTATTACTATTTTAATTGAAACGGAAATAAGGGTCTACAGACGCACGAATACTCTTTACTTTTACAACAGTAAATCATAAATCATAATCTCTAAGCACAATTTTTATTTGCAATTCTTATAAGTATATGTGAATTATATGTGCAAAAACTTAGCTACTCTACTACATTCATTTCTGCTTAATTGAATTGGTTAAAGCGATTACTTCTATTAATTTGTTGTTTTATTATGTTTCAGGTTTTCCGGCCGCATACGCAGCTTATGCGACCGGTCGAGGCTATTCGGGATATCCCAGTTTCGGATTACCATATCCTACAGGTAATGCATTGGCAAGTTTACATCACCATCACCCGCTGCCGTTACTCCCGTACCCTCTTGAACATTTAGGGGTGTACGGTGGCCCGGCTAGCCTGCATGCCATGCCCCTGTGAACGAGCGCCTTGCCCTCATTACTCTCTCTTTAAACCGAACATCTAACTATCTATATCTTTTATTAATACTTGTTTCCTTTTATTTTATTATTGTACATTCACTCTCACTCTCTGACTATAACCAAACCTATCTAGTCAAACCCCCTTAAATTTCTCTATTCTATTCTATTTTGCGTTTCCATCTTTTTGTGTTCATATGTAATGTTAATCATTCACAAACCACCTATTCACCCGCTCGACTAAATTCCGAAACGAACGAACGGACAGTGCATGTAAATAATTTAGAAATTCATGTACTCTGTTGCTGTTGCTGCTGATGCTGCTGTTGTTGGATGAGTAGCAATAGTGAGCGAGGTGGTTAGTTGAAAATTTGACAATGCAATTTGGCCTTTATGCATAAATAATGTCCGCATTAACTCGGAGTTTAGATGAGATAATAGCATAGTAGCAACGAAACGTATACCCACTACAAAACCTTCATGTATAACAACAACACTAACATCCCAAGCTCTTTAAATTTACGACCAGAGCCAGAGAGCGAGAGGAAAAGAGAGATATTGATATGGATGGATCCAGATGCTCATGAATTATATTATACTATATACTTGATTGTAAAAAAAAAAACTACAAATCTTAAATCTAGTTTAAAAACAACAATCAACATATTTGTAACCAAAAAAAAAAACACAAAAAATATTAAGAAACGCAAACAGTCATATATATGTAATACGTATTGGTGCAAAACTTTAACGATTGAATCAATACTTTCTCTCTTTTATTACTACTACATGATTAGTCTTATTAAACTTATTAATTACTATGTAGGTCATTTGATCGGTAGGTAGGTGTAGTGCTAGAGCATAGGGTTACTTTTAGGCTAGGATAATTTCTAATAAGTTAGTGACGCCCCTCTGGACCGGACGAGAAATTCTTCTTCTATATACACAGAAAAAATAGTTTCAGTTTAGCTCAAGACTGGATTTGCGTGCCCCAACTTCCTTATTATCCAATTATTAATTAAAATATCATAAAAATGTGAAAAAGTATAAATTGAGTTCATAAAATAGAAAAAAGAAAACTAAAATACAAATTATACTTTTTTACAAAATCAAACGCTTTTTCTAATATATTATATGCAAAACAAAATGAATTGAATTTCGATAATCTATTAAAAGATTTAATAATTAAATTTAATGAAAAAAAAAAATGAAATGAAAAGAGGATATTTTCGATCACACCAATTTGTATATTGTTAATTAATTGTTAATTCGTTATTTTTGTATTTTCTGAAATCTATCTACTAACTTATACGATTTGTTATACATATACGCTTGTTCAAAATAATATAATTTTTCACGTCAGCACCTCGATGCCTCAAAAGCAGCCGTCGATGCGCGGCCCCGTCCCGCCCTCCATCCACTTTTTTGCCGCGGTTTTGGGCCTAATAAAACAAATGATAGGATAATGAAAAGGGAATTAAAGTGTTGTTGTAGTATAATCTACCAGCCACCTTTATGATGTGCTGTTCACAGGAGCATGGTATGATTAGGTGAACACGTCCGAACTAGGGATAACCCATCCGCGGCGCGCGCTCACTACGCTATTCCTACCGCAGACAGTCGGTTAATCCACCCCCTTCGAAAAACCTCAACAAAAACCCTAAACTCTAATACAATAAATAAATAAGAAACGTGCGAAATGGAAACTCGGTTACGCGTCTTTACCTAATGCCCTAATGCTAAAACTTAACTACAAATTGGGCTTTGCATGTTGTTTAGTATGAGAGAGGTGTAGTATGAATGTGTGTGGTATTAACCGACAGTCTTTAATTACGCACCTGCAAGCATTCGACTGTCACATGTGCATTTTAATCAAAGCTAACTCCCTAAATTAAACAGAACAAATCATAAGGCATTCTAATTAATCGAAGGAGTAGTATTCGTTTGATTGATATGCATAGGAAGTTTTCTTGTAAAACAAAGCGTTAATTGTCATATTATCTATGAATAGATATAATAATATAATGTAATGCGATGACAAAATTGTTAAACCAAAGAGTAATTGACAAAAGTAATTGTATGTCAGGTTGTGTGTAAGGCAAAATGTGTTAATAATAATTAAGTATTCGATGTTATTTTTAAATATAAGACTGTTGCTTGTTGCAAGTCAACGTACATATACACAAATATATTGAAAAAGGTACGTTCTAAGCAAAAATATGTGCAAATATAATTAAATGTATAAGAAATATTTCAATGAAAGAGATAAAAAAGCAAACAAATCATATACGAAGACTATGGAATTTTTTTAACGTTTCTTATTATTTTACTTACTGCGTATCATAAAAAATTATATTACGCGCCAGCACAAGTGAAAATTTGCATCCGAATCATGAAAGAAGGAAATGTACGTACGTTGTTGCTACTTTCGGAGTTGAACTAACATTGACAAAAATTTTATAAAAAAAACCAACAGCTGTGTTTGGTTTAAAGAACATCTGGTTTACCTTGAGTCATACCTCAGCCAGATTTTAAAAGTGTAGAAGTAACATCATACACACAAACACACAAACAGGGAACGTCCCTGTGGAATAGACGGGTTACGCGTTATACATATTTCACCACCGGAAAACCAGCCTTCACCTACTTTAATTCCAACCCTTATACACCTAACGTTCCGATTATTGATTGCAGCACCTCAGATTTGCATTTTATATAGATATATACTTGCTGGAAATGCGATTGTTATCAAGTAACCTCCATGCATACCCAAAGAACCTAACTCACCCTCTCTCTCACCTACATACACACATATATCCCTCATTCATTCGCATCTCTTAATCTAATCTAAACGCTCGACGTAAACATTTTCCTATCCATATCATCACATCATCATCATTATCATTGCCAGCGTCATCGCACAACGTGTGCCGTAATATTATAATGAATGCTTTAAGAGCAATTAATAAATGTTACTCTAATTAAAATAGCACGTCACAAGCTAATTCAAAATTGCGTCTTTCAAAGAAACGTACGTACGTACGTACATAAAGTAATTCACGATTCTGATGCGAATTTATAGTATTATCATAAAATGCTTTTTGATGATGGAAAGAAGCGAGTGTATGTGCAACGTGATTATCCTGAAGCTGAAGCCAAAATGGGACACTTGCGATGAATATTGAGGGGCGAGTAATTAATTCATTTAGACCACACTTAAATAATCTACATAGACAGTCATGTGATATCAATAATCGATGTTTTTTAATTACTCAATAGTTTAGAATTGTAGACAGTTTAGAGAAGAGTTAATTAACGCCATTTATATCATTAATTAACAATACGATATTGTGTAGAAGCAGCGCCAAATTAGTTTTTTACGTTTCTTTATTTTTATTAAATATAATTATTGTAATTTAATTTTTAATTTTTCTAGAATAGTCTCGTAGTGATTCTTAAATTGTTAAAATAGTTTGTAGCACTTTCCATCAGTTTTAATGAATTTATTTATTTATATTTAGTCAGTTTAAAATAAGAAAATGATGGAAAGTTTATTTATGGTGAATGATATGGTGTGAGTGGATTATTTAATTATAAAAATATACTTAGATTTAGTAATCATATTACATGGACTAATAAGCAAAATATGTCGTTGTGGCATAGAATTAGTTTACGTTTAGTAGATTAGAGAACCGAGCAGCGAAACATTCTCTAAATAATTTTTCTTTTATTATTGTTATTATTACTATTAGTATAAGCCTTTTTAGACTTGGCAGTGTGTTTCCTAGAACATTTCTACATTTTTATTGCATTCTTTCTTATTACATATACAAAAGAAACAGAAACGATACTTACGTTGATGAGAAAAGGAAAATAAAGGAAAACATCCACACTTTAATATTTCAACCTCCAAAAAAAATGAAATAAAAGTAAAAAAAAAACTATATACATACACACATACATACATACATGCATAGAGAGAGAGAAGGATAATTTTATATATATTTCATTATTCGCGCACGGTTTCTTTTCTTCAACATTCTGGTTGTATATTAAAAGCTGTCTGGTTGTATGATAGATGGATTTAGACCGCTGAAGAACGTTTTCTGTCGATAGGACAGGACGTTTTTCCATTCCAATGTTCATCCATCAAATATCTATACATTTATACACACATGCATACATGTACATACACACATAGCACGGTATACACAAACACATACATAACATGCATAAAACATATACATAGAATATTACTAACACTACCAAACCAAAATTTAATTCCACCCATTCCATTTTTATGTTTTTTCTTGTTGAAAGTGTGGACGTTTTCATATATATGTGTGTCACTAAATTCTACACATATAATATAGCATGTAGTATAATATTTTACATTGCCCTTCATTAATCTACCATATGTTTTCCAGTGGATCTAACCAACGGCCAGCTCACACCTAACAATAATACCCCTCTGTTGACTCAAGCATTGTCAGGTAATTACCGTATTTATTTTTCCAATTACGCTTGAATATTACTTGTTTGCTATTATTCAACATCCTATTATTTTTCTAATGATTTAATCCAGATTTTATTAATATTTAGTAAACTTTTAATTATTGTATGTAGAACTAATATCATTCATTCATTCATTATTCTCATTTTATATGCTTTCCTTTTTATTACTAATTTCTTTTATTACTATTAATTAAAAACTCACATAAGAATTATTGAAATCGGCTTCGGTCGGCTCCAGGAGTTTGTTGTGTTCCTGCTGCAGGGTCATCAGCCACGAACTGGAGCCAACCTTCAGGAGCCGACCAAACAGCACCACAACACCACTTCTCCGTTTCATTTGCAGTGATGAATAACTATCAAGCAGCTGCAGCAGCCGCTCAAGGTTTCGGTCCGCCAGCATCACCACATGCTGCTAATACACGAGGTGGTTTCCCGGCAGCCAATTCGCCAGGACCTACTATTGATATGTATAATAGTAGCGCAGGAGATAGTGTTGGATATGTGCAGGCTGCAAGCCCACAGCCATCGAGCTTTCCTGCAATTGCTGTAAGTCGGGCTCCCCTCAACTATAGTCCGGTAAGTTTAGCAAAAAAATTATTTATTTATTAATTAAGTAACGTATAGGGAATGTTTAATGAAACTTACAGGGTCCTTTAATTCCTGCTGCGTTTACCAATGGCTACCACTGAGCTCTTGAACTGTCTAGTGTTGTGTGACTCGACTCGGCAGCTACTGTGATGTCATCACACCTGCACTTGTACATTCTTTAATATGTGTATAATAAATATAATAATGTAGCACCCCCGCCAGGCGCGGCCCACTTGTTGTTGTAATGTTTGGTGTCAACGTGCCGCTTTGCCGCTACCGGAGCCAGCCTAGTGGCCTTAATAATTACAACTAATAATGATTGATCTCTTTTCATAACACAAATAATATTACATGAAAGCATGTTAAAAATAAAGTTAAAACAAATATGATGGAATGAACGGAAAATAATGTTTGAAAGAAAAGAAAAGCCCTTGACCGGCTCCGGAATTTGCGGCTTCCCCACCAAACACAGGCACTCATTGGTTACGTCTTGCGTTTATTACATATGATATATTACAGGGTATCTTTATGGGATACATTATCCTCACATATTAATTATAATTATAAGGACCAACGAGGCAATGCATGATAAAAATTTCCAATAATTTTTGACACATTGCCATGGTAATTTTTAACCATTTCCTTTATGATTTTTTTTGTTTTTTAACCATTGTTTTTATTTTTTAAATAGTTGTTTTTATATTAATTATTAAATTTTATTTCTTTCTATTATAATTAATTATTATTATTATTATTATTAGATTATTTATATTTATAAACTATATAAATAATAATAACAAATTGATTGGATGAAAAACAAAACAAAATAACAAATTAATGTTAGGTTTTTGTGTTGTCTGACACACACAATGTTTATGCGATATAAATATTATATATATATATATATAAAAAATTTAATGTATACAAATGAAAAAATTGGATGATAAGTTAAGGAACTTGTAAATAATTATTGTTGTTCAGGACGACGTTCAAAACTTGTTTTCTAAAATCAAATAGAATATTAATGACAAAAGAAGCAATTTTTTTGTTATCTTTTCACAGAACGATCAATTATTAATGAACAAAAATTTTGAATAAAATGAGATTGAATTTTATTTTTCATCTATAGATAAGTTTTGCGCGTTGTTCATCTGTGTAGCTTGTATAGTTAATCCTGAACGTATTATTCCTCATAACCCATTAGATCTGTCTGATTGTTTAGCGTATAATAGAAAAAGCAGATCAATTTAAATGAAAAGAAAATTGAAAAAAACAAAAAAACTATATTATATATATTTAAATGTTTCCTGTTAATTAAGTAAAATATTCTATGATAACTAAAGGAGCGTAAAGGCGTGCATACTCTTCTGTGAGGCTGTATTTTTTACTTATTATTAATTATTTTTATTATTAATTAATTAATTATTATGCATTTCATATATGTATAGAGCTACTACACTAAATCATTTTTATATACATATACATAAATATATAAGTTTGTAATTGGTATATTGTTGTTGTGATGATGCTAGGAAGAAGAATAATGTGTGGTAGCTTAAAAATATTATTAAACCTTAAATTATTTTATTAATTTTAGTAAATTATTAATCAGCATGCTAGTGTTTAGTCAATTTAGGATAGGATAAATGGCGAGTTTTGATAAACAAGAGAAGAAAAACAAAACAAAACAATTGAGATGTGATCTTTTGCACGCCTTTATGCACCTTCAAGTATAAAAACAAATACCAAGTCCTCCGTGTGAGTTATATATATAATGGTGTGTTATATAGGTTTTTTATTGATTTTTATGTTATAAAAATTGAATATTTCGCCGTTTTCCCGGCTTGTTAAACAAAACAAAAAAAAAATAACAAAGATGATTGTTGTCTGACTGATTGCAAACAAACAAACAAAAAACTGCTTGTCTCCTCAGTACAAAATACACCACGATATAAAATTTAAAAAAATTAATTAACATAAATGAGAGCATAGTTTGATCGTAGGGAAAAAATGGATAAATTAATAACTAAAAAAAAATAAAAGATTAGCTATCCGAATTGTCGCAACGATTGACCGTTTGTAGTTTTGTAATTATGTTTTAGATAGACGAAAAAAATATCCATTTTTTGAAGGTATAAAAAAGAAAAACAAAAGCGAAATAGATAAGTAAATCGTGCACAGAATTTAGCATAGAATGTGCATGATTCTTATTGCTTTCCTTGTGTTTTTCTTTTGTATGATAAATTTTAGGTTTTAATTCGAACGACGTCGACGTATGCTGATGTAAAAGATTTTTAGTGCCGATATGGTAATAGACGTCGTTTGACTTTCAGGGAAGCGTAACGATGGTAGGCGTCGTGTTTTTTTATTAAAGAAACGCAACAAATCCAACAAAAATATTGCAAAACACCATAACAAATTTTTTCGTTATATTATTTAAATGCTGGATAAATTGCTAAACGACGCCTCTCATCCAACACGCGCTCAGTGAGAACTGACCAAAGGTATAAAAAATATAATGTCAATACTATTGTCAATATAGTGACTGCGTTTTAATTTCGGTAATGCTGATATGAAAGTATTTTAATGTCAATCCAGAGCAATACGGTAATTGTAGGTAGTTTAAATCTAAAATATTTGGTTATATTTATTAATATAATTATATTTTGATATCTGATACTGTGTTATTGCATTAAGTGGTAGTTAAAAGGATAGTTAACTAAAAATCTAAAAAGAGGCCACAGCCGCTTTTAAAGTATATTTAATATTGATTCAATTCATTCGCAACTAAAACTAATTATATAATAAATGAAAAATGAAAAACAATAGCTAATTGAAATAATTGAAATTCAAAGTTAATATAACGAAATGATGATAAAAATATACTTTAATAAAGTGTGTGTGTGTGAGAGAAACCCGATAGCCGGGCGCGGAATGCTATCTGCGAGCGGTGGCATGGCGTAGGAGCTCGGTTCGACCGCCACATTCCATCAACCGCCCCGCACCGCCGTCTACATATCACCTGCGGCCGCTCGCGGGCCTCGCCGTCGCCACTTTTTAGTCGTCGACTTTTGTAGTCGTTTGTAAAATTAATTTCCCAAAACGGAATATAAATATTATATATCTCGACAATATTAATTCACACTGTGAAGTTTTCAGTTGTATAAAATTCAAACTGTATATCGTGGGCCTTACTATATACACTGAAAATTAAAAACGTGCTGTCCAAAAAAATAAAATTAAAAAAAATTACTAAAAAAAAAATTACTATTATTTAAAATGCTCTATTTCTGATCCAATCACATGATGACGAAATTGATTCATTTTTTCTCATTTCTCTTAAATTATTTACCAATATAGTTTATGAATCTTGCGAACGTATGTGTATTATTAATTTTATGCTCGGCCGTGTGCGACAGATCATTGTTATTTTAGTTTTCTATTAATTAATTTTATAATTATTATGTAGTTTAGTCAAATGAATGATGAAAAATAAATGAAGAGATAATTGGCGCGTGCACGCGGCCTTCAATCTTTTTTGTATACTTAAAAATGAATATATGAAAGGGTGCCGGAGATAGGCACGCGCGCTATTTTGTTGTGTTATTAATTTTTCATACGTACTTTTAGGATTACGTTATTGAGTGTATACAAGTTGTATATATTATATAATAGTAACATATATACTCTAATTTAAGCGGTAGCAAGTGGTCCGGAGCCGCCACCATGTATTAAGGCATCCGCCCTGTCCCTGTGTTGCAGCCCTGTCCTGTCTGGTCCACTACGAGACAACCACAAAGCTTTCATCACCAAACAATTATAAAACAAATTAATGCAAAACTTAAACAAATATATTAGTAATATTATTAATAATAATAATGTGATGATAACTTTGCGTTTGTCTCGTTTAATGTTTACTCATTGTATTTTACAGCCGCCAAAAAAAATGAAATGAAAGGCTTCTTGCAATAAAAGAGCAATAACCATATTCCTTCTGTGGACGCTTTTAACTTTTACAATTAAGAATATAAAATATTAATTAATTAATTATATGAAAAATTAACAATTATTGTAAGTACGTACTTTAATGATCAAGATTTTACACTATATATATATAAAAAAATATATATATAATATGATAATAATGAAAGCGATGGCATATTGCTGAAACAAAAAAAAAACATTTTAGAATGATTGTACAGATAGAGTTTGTAACATAATAACAAGAATTATGTTGTATTTAGCATGGCGACAATGTCTACTTATCGGTAGATGCTGTCAAAATGCTATTGAAGGGTCGGGAATTTATCCGCGACCACTAAAAAAATTCATGTATATCTACACGTTCTATACAATGTACATATATTATTAAAATGATAAGACAAGGTTCACAACGTGCCGTGTGTATGTGGGATAAATATAATATGGACATTGTTCAAAAACAACTGGCGTTTTATTTCCACACAACCCTTTCCTCCTTTTCTCTTCCCCTTTTTTCTCTCAAACAGACGTTGGAAGTGACTATCTTTCTAAAACATCATTATTATTTAAGGCTAAAAGGTAAGTGCTTTATCACGTTGTTTAAAAATGTGTATGAGAGAGAGTTGGCAATGGTTGGGTGTTGTTAAGCGCCGCAGGATAATAACTGTGTGTGTGTGTGTGTGTGTGTGTGGGGCTCGTAATATTTTCATAAGCGATTATTGCGTGGTATAATCGCAAAAATGCCGCTTTTAATATAAGAGTGGCTTTATTATCTACAAAAAACTGTCCGACGCAAGCGTGTGAATATAAAAATAAAATATAAATTTTCCTCTTTCTCTCATTGTCTATCTCTTCCCGATTAACACAACGCCCAGGATACGTACTCTTTATATGAAATGGTAAAAAGAGCGCGCATGTTGTATGGGGTGAAGTCAAGCGGAAGTACAGATTACCAGACTAACTCATATAAATTGCTTTTAATATTTATTTATTTATATATATATATATATATAAAAAAAGACTGATTCATCTGCAAGCTAGCAAGCAACCGACCAACCCAACATCATACATTACGTAAACTAAATGTAATCTAAGAGTAGTTTAATCTTAAAAATTATTTTGCAATGCAAATGACTTGCACAACACTTTTCCATGCTAATAATTTTTTGCAAGATGGTATTCAAGAACAGAGTCAAATAAAAGCAAAGCGTGCTCAGACAATAGAGCCTGAAATCCGCTTCACAAGTAGGGAGTTTGAAGAGGCCGTCTCAGCAGCATCGAGCTTGCACTTGTCAAGTGCAGCCTGAATAAGATGAGACACTTTTTCAACCCTCCTAAATACATATCATTTTTTGCAACCACATAAGCCATAATCTAAAATGTTAATAGCATGCGTGCAGTAAACGTAAATCTATTTTATGTAATATTGACCAAAAGCAATTTACTTTCAAATGAAAAATTGTAGAGTAGAGCTTTAGAATGGGAGGAGAAGGAATAGAAAGAAAAATCGTTTGCCACCGTCATGAAATCACATAAATTAATTTGAAACGGTGAAGGGATTCTTCGGCGGCAAACGCGCTCACACAAGTCACAAAGAATTACAACGAATGTAAGTTGGCTTTAATTCATGCAATTAGTACAGCTTAACTCTTTGGAACAAAACGCTAAAAAGTTTTAATGTTATGTCATTAAAGGAAATTTACGTGGCTACATTCAAATTTAGTTTTTTGTATATGCTAGCAAGCAGGCACAACTCTCTTTTAATTAATTACATAAACGCGTATATTCTAGACATTTGTCATTCAAGGAAAATAGAATGGTTGTTGTTGTTATATAGGAATTAGATGAAACATACATTTAATATTTTACCATCATCTTCTAGCTAGGACTAGGTATTATAGCGACTGACAAAATGATGTACAATCTTGCACCTTGTAATAACATCACGTAAACTATAAGACAAGCTGTTAGAAAATCGACAAACATATTGCTTCTTGTATGTATTACAAGAAAATCAACAATTTTTTTATGTTGTATTGTTATTGCTATATATACAATATATACAACGATTCAGTTATTGCTGTTACAAAAGTTGTTGTGTCAATATTTTCCAAACCAACTTTTCGTTTTGCATTATATTTATATGTTTCCGGTTGGGGGCGCGCGCAGTACGCTCTAGCCGAAAAGCTCTACTTGTACTTCCGGTGTTTTCACAAGGTGACAGGTTCTAGATAAATCAAGACAACTGGGTCGCAACTTGGAAGTTTTCCTCAGCCGCCACTACCAGCCAACAACCCGGCCAACCCCTTACGATACCTTGTCATAATATACGAACCTCATGACACTTATGTGTGTTTTAAATCAGCTCTCTTTCCCACAGAACACGATTACTTTTGTATTTTGAAAAGTACTTTACGTTCTTTACACTACATTTGTTCTTATATTTGCTACTTTTTCTGCATTTAAAGTACTTTATTAAAATCGAAGACTATTGTCTGGTAAACAAAAGAAATTTACTTTCAATGTGGTATGTGGAAGAATGAAAGAGTGGGAAAAGTGAGAAGAAAAAAGGAAAGAAAAACTTTCCTACTGTAATATAAAACAATAAATGAGAATTATAAGTGTATATGTGTGTGTATGTGCGGTTACAAAATGACCGTAAAATTCTTATCGGGAAGATATTAAAAGCTCACCATCAGCCATTATACACTGCATACATTAAAAGCTTTCCTATATATACATAAAGCTCAAATCATGATAGCAAACCATATAAAATTGTTCTGCAAGCTTAGCATTTACGCTTGATATTATGGTGTAAAATATAACAAAAAGAAATCTCCTTTTTAACTTATGCTTGCAAGAAACGCGACAACATCCAACACATTCAACACAATTTCCCATTCTTTAACCAAGTTATAGCTAATACGAAATCGCATAAATAATTTTTTCCGAGTTGTACACTAACCTACAACACAAATCACATTTCACCTGCTCGTTTTATTCCCATACTATACGTTAAGGGAATCGCCATTATCGCAACGCGATGATATATAATTCGCTGGGGTGGCTCCTACCCTTTGGCTTATAAATTATTGCTAAGTTTTATTTTTTTCACAGATAGATATGTGCACGTGCACCAATTTTTTTTCCCATTTTTACATGCGTCCTCTTACAATTTCCTTTCAATGCTATCATCAATAAATTTATTTGACTCGATATATGTAGCAATTATTTTTTTGCTGTTATGTTAATGGTGGTGGAAATCGAAATAAATCATAAAATAAAAGTGCTGTTTACGTTTTATAAAATAAGTATTCGAAATTTTTTGGCGAAAAGATTTATGGAATATATAGAAGGATGTAAACAATGCTGCTAGGCGAATACTTGATTTATATAACAAATAAAGTTTTGTTCGAGGAAAGAGAGAGGATAGTAGATAGAAAATTAAGATTTAAACAAGTTACCAAAATACTAATAAACCAATTTAAGTTAGAAAGAAACTCAATTATGTTATTGCACTTATCTTATCTCATTAACTAATACGCCAAGGAAATTTGTCGGATTCGCAAAGTTTTATTTCATTTATAATTCAATTATTAAAGGATATTGCCACACACATATACAGGCATACACACACCCAATTATACATACAACATTAAAATTTACTTTCATCTAGCTAGAATAAAAGTTTTTTTTTGTTATTTTTTGCCTATATAAGAATGTGCATGACTCTGCTAATAATAAAGAAAATATATATCCAGTAAGAAAGTCACGCAAACTTTAAATCTGCATTAAACAAATCAGTTAATTATTTTCCTTTCCTACAACAGCCAGCCAGCTACCAATAATTATTATTATAATAAAAGGAACAAAATTGTCGCGTTGAGTCAAATTCATAAATAACAAATTAGGTCCATTTTATACGCCACGTCAACAAATTGTTATTTTCAGTTTTAATTATAATTAAAAGAGAAAAAGAGCTTGATAGAGAGTGAATGGGTGAAAGACAAAGTTAGTAAGAGGGTGAAAGGAAGGGCGAGTTTGTAAAGTTACGTTGTATTTAAA
>JAODFZ020018415.1:0-43051 GCA_027574845.2 Deinopsis erosa
CGAAATCAGCAGGTTCACGACGTGTCTGGACGTGTGACTTAAATATTTTCTTAATATTACCTATATGTCATCATGTATTTCGATTATCCGAATTTTTCGTTATCCGAACTACCTTTGGCCCCGATCGCTACGGATAATCTACGCTCTACTGTATATAGAGCTTTTAATATGTTAAGTGTGTTCAAAAAGCCAGAATGAAGCAAATAAAAACGTAAGTACAAATAAATAAACAGTCGAAATTTAATATTTTTTCATTTTAGCAATCGATTGAAATTGAAAAATTTTTCGTTATCCGAACTACCTTTGTCCCCGATCGCTACGGATAATCTACGCTCTACTGTATATAGAGCTTTTAATGTGTTAAGTGTGTTCAAAAAGCCAGAATGAAGCAAATAAAAACGTAAGTACAAATAAATAAACAATCGAAATTTAATATTTTTTCATTTTAGCAATCGATTGAAATTGAAAAATGGATTATATACATAGTTACATAAAATTTTCTGCTAATACAGTGAAAGCTCGTTTTTACTTGCCCGGAATTTCTCTCTATTTGCGTTCAATGTTTACAGTCCGCTTTCTCGTTTCTCAGCATAGAATAACCCCGAATCTAAGTTTTCCCTCTAATTACGTTTTTTTATCAGTCCCTACAAAAACGTAAAAACGTAAAAACGTGGTTTCACTGTATGCTGATATCCAACATATAGCATCCCTTACCTTTCTGTTAAATATATATAAAAATTAATTAGAAAGAAATATATTTATCTAGAACAATTTTTTGGATCATAAATGTTTTTTTTTTATATAGCTAGCACGTGCTTTTTACACATGGTGGTGGTAAGTCCAACATTGATGGAAGTAATTATAAATGATATAATTATTCTTTTTCATAAATATTATTGATATGTTTATTAATAATTAAATATGAAATAATTATATATACATACATATCAATTATAGATGTATATTTTTTTGCTTGCTTACTTACTTTATGCTTTAGGTTCAGTATTTTATTTTTATCTTTACGTCATAAAGAAAATCTGGTATTAAACTTAGTCTTGGTAGTATTATGATTAAAAGTGAGTTTTCAGGATATACATGGTGTTAACTGTTTTTATAGGGAAAGTAAACTTATAAAGGATTATAAAATAAGACATGGCTTTAAAACTACTAATCAAGAGTTTGCTACTTAAAACAAAAAATAATATTATGCAAAAAATATAAATTAGCAAAAACAATTTAATGCTAATTATGAAAACATAAATTTAATTCTTATTTAGTTTAGTTAGAGGAAATTATGTGAAATAGAACAATATGAATAGAAAAGTAGGATCATATATGAGAAGTATATAAGTAAAAGTTAGTAGCTTAGGTAGAAATCAATGGAACCGCGGAAAAGATATATAGGTAAGCCACATACGAAGTTGTATTGGTAGCATGATGTTTAATATCACTGTTGTTTGTTGTCTTTCTGTTTCTCTCCTGAGAGTTGGAAATTTAATGTTAAAAAAGATAAATATAGCCGCTTTCAAATGGAGTTTCTATATGATTCCTAATTGGTATTGGAATCTATAGACGTGGTCCATGCGGTTATTGAAGAGAATGACTTAGATGGTATTAATGTCCCTTCATCAATACATCTTTAAGGTCCACAAAGTGGTGCTTTCAACTAATTATAACCAGCAAAGTCTTAGCCATGACGACCTAATACTTAAAAGACTCTATCTGACCACAAACACTAAAATATCAAAAGCGTTAACTGCAATGTGCAGTCAGTTCGTGTCAAGCATAAAACAACCTTTAATAGCCAATTACGGACATTTAGAACGCAACGAAATTCTAATGGCAACAGTTACGAAGTACGATTGAACCCTTTTCATTCCAACAAATTAATCTTTTCTTAGCTTACACTAACGCTAACTCTAACCTGTTGCTCAGCTCATCCAAATTTTATACGTCGTTTCCACCTCTCTAAACTCAATTTTTCTTCCTAACATAAAGCCATCTCATAATAAACATGTCGCAGGAATAAATTTTCCATTTTATAATAAAAATGACCAAATTTTCTTACTTGTCTTGTTTAGTAATAAGTATATTACGTAAAGCTACAATCAATAAAGAGACGCTTATGCTTAGGAAAGTTAGGCAAGAGATCGTTTTTCGCGCGTCTGTCGTCTCAGCTGCTCACCGGGGACGCGGCAAACTATAAGCCCGGCTTACTACTTACGGTCCGGGTTTCACACTTGATCATATTTATGCGATGTCCGGATTATCGGTGGCTGACTACCTCTTATAACTCCAAAATGCCTTAAATCGATTTATGAGACACGTTGTAATTAAGATGTTTCTATAAATTCTTGTTACATTATAATTGCCTAGAACTTATTTCTGACTAACTGCAAATACTTTTTGATTGATTTATTTTTTATATTATTAAACAAAACAGAAATATTAGTTGATCAATGAAAAATATCATTTTTCTCTTAAGAAATCCTTTTATTTATATTTATTTCCATAGCGCGTATCTAAGAATGTGGTGGTTTGTAAAATCACAGTGAGCAGCACTGATTACGATGATGTATGATTATTGAGTTAAATAAACAGTCTGTGCAAAGCAGCTCGTAACTTATAAATATCTATCCTGTTTTCCTTACGGGACTTAGTGTGATATATAGCTGTGTAGCTATAAGGATTATACACCTACTCCTTTCTTCATAAATTCGCGAACGCGGGCACGCGTCTCTCTCTCTGATGCGCATAACTCGCTATCATTTGGCGTTAGGGATATCTTAATAAGATTCATGAAAGGTCGCCATATTTTATATCTACCCTATCTGAAATAATGCTGCATGAGCCCTGCTGGTACGTATAGAAGTAGGACACTTTCTTCGTTGAAAGTGTCCCGTTAGTGTTGGTGCTTGTGTGATAAGCTTAGACACAGCAACGCGACGCAATGTAACCACATCTCTATCTAATGATGCCGGGCTCGTATACTATAGGAGGTAGAGATTTTGTCTAGATATATCATAATAATTCCTAGCTAACTGCATCGTCTGCTCGCACGCTGCTGTGCAAGCCAACAATATAATTCCAAGAACGCCGTAAATCTCAACTTTTAGGAGCGCGGCTCGCTAAAGAGAGGAGCTGGAAAGGAAGGGGATTAAAGATCAGTAATCTTATAGGATAGATGAATTATGGCGGTATTTTCCAGCTCCGTTCTTCGCAAAAATCCTTTATGTTTCCCTAGAAATTGCCATTTAATTGCTTCAGATTACGGGAACAAAATTAATTAAGATTCTATAGGCTATGCATCTTAGATTCCGCGGAGACGGTATTGAATATCGGTATCGCAATATAGATTTCACTTTTGGAAGCAGGTGCGCCGTCCAACAAGTTTTCTCTACATTTCCCTACCAACCAACTTTAGACATAGAGCCAAAAGAATTTTATATATAGATACGTAAGTACACCCATATTTTATGTTATATTTGCATTAATTTCTTATACGCGACGACGCACCATCGCTAATAAACATTAAATAACAAAAAATATATATTTGTTCGCTAATATTGAGTCTATGTAGTTTCTTCAAAATATAGATAGTAAATACTCAATTCTGTTTGATGTTTCGTTGTATTATTTTCTATATACATATGTACATATATATGTATATATATATATATATATGTTTTATTTTTATATATTCTTTATTATTATTACTATAAGTATTTACTACAATATAGTAAAAGACGATAAAAATAGATTTTATATTATAACAAAAACTTATAGTATTGTTTCGCTGTTTCCGTTTATATTTAACAATATACCCTTTTGGATTTAATGAAAGCATGGATTGGAAAATGAGAAGTAAATGAATATTGTGTCATCTATTCACATTAAATACAATAGATAGGGAGTAAGAATGTGTTTTCATCTTTAATATTAAACTTTAAGCAAAACATTTATAGCAATGACGGAGAAATTTAGAATGATCAGTGACAATTGGGCGACGCTAAACTTACGTTATCAATGAGAAGGAAATTAAGGTGGTAAAATAGCAGCCAGTTGACAATTCGCATCAGCGACCAAACGGCCAGAGGAAACTGCTTTATCTCATAAACATACTTTGCTTGTTCCATTTAAGATACATTATTTTATCGGCAGGGTCGCAGCTGCTGACAATTCACTATTTAAAAATGTTTTCTTAGGCAGAGCTCCAATGAGATAACACTCTGATAAATGCCAGCGCGAATCTTGTTACATTCTGATTGAATTTTAATTAAATTTCTCGCCACAGATATACTTGAGATAGGCAGTTACAGTTTTTCATATTAGCTTTGAAGCAAACAATGTGCGGTTAGCTGCGAAGTGCAATGCGCCTGTCTCCCCTTTTAAAGAATGCTGACAGGAAATTAATTCTCAAAAATGAAAGCTACTAGTGTGGTCGCTTCGGTGGCAATCAGTTGTGATAACGACCCATTCTTCTTATTTCGTTTAATAAACCTTCTTGCGAATGTTCCGTCATCTATATATTCTTATGCATTTATATCAAATGCTAACCGGTGTGAGTCGGTAGAGGGATGAGGGTTATCGCAAACTTCGTTTTTATTTTATTTATTATGTTTTACTTTTCTTCTTTTGTATAAATAACAGTCACTCCCTCATTTATTTTCACACTGAAAAGATTCACAGATAAATAATAGGAGTATATAATTCAATTTGAATGTACTTTAAAACCATTTCCATTTTTCTTGTTAATTCTTACATGATTTAATCAAATTGACAGCAATAGTTACATTTATGTATATATGTAGCCAGCTGACGTTGCATTAGATTTTTCCCTGTTTCATTTGCATGGAACCGTTCAAGTTTAAACAGAGGTATTTTTGTTCCGTTTGCCGGATTAATTTGCACCTCCAAGGTGTTCACACCGATTTAAGCAATCTCAATAGTTGTATACTCATTGTTATGAATGAGTTCAAGTCGCATCTCCTCAGCATATACAATAATTTTAGTGTTTATATAAAGAGTATTTATTAGTAGATGCACACACATATATTCATATTGGTTAGGTATGTATTATAAAATACATTTCTATTAAGCTGCATATACACGCAAAACATTTTTTTTTCTAAATATATGTTTTTATTTGTTTTATTATAAATCTTGTTTGGCAAACGTATTTTGCAAGTAAATATTATTTGTATCTTAAATCTGTATGTGTGTCACATGCGATCAACACTTGTCGCCCTTCTTATCTTCAAATTGGATTGGATGAGAACCGCACTTTCCACTCACGAGGATAAGCTAGCTAAAAGCGTCAAAAGCTTTATCCAAAGTCAATATCTAAATGATTTTAAATTCAAATTGAAAACTTGTTTCTATAATCGATCATTCCTGCCTAATTTCATCCCCGCGTTTATCCATTATTCTTTAAAGTTGAGTATTTTTATTCCTCCTCCTTCCCACATTATTCCTAATTTTTATTGCCATTTTTATCATTACTGAGATTGCAACGGTGGCGCCGTTGAGTTAATCGGATCACAAGCGGCCTTTTAAGAACGTGATCAGAACGAAGCGGCGGGATTTGCCGTGTACGCCTGTCTTCATCTTAGCCTCACATATCTCGGAGATGGAAATTGAATAAGCCAACTCAGAACGGACGTGACAGTATATTTTTTATCTTTAATTTAGCAGTGCGCTGATAAGTAGCTACTCCTGCCTGCTATTGCTTTTCTTCATCTCGTATACTCCCTGGTGGAGTTGGAAAATATGCATTTGTGCTAAAGGCGGTGAGCGGCTCAGATTACGCCTTATATCAGTATTTATTATTCATAACCGTGGCGGAAACTTGAAATACTACCATAACGTATGATAAAGGACTTTTAAATGGTGGCTTCTGTATTTTTCTTTACTTACCCTAAGAATTTACATTTTCCCGATTTCCGCATTTAAATACAAATGTACATTTTTACACATTTAGGTGCTTATAATGCCATAGTAAAGAAGCAAATTTCCTTTTATGCAAATCACCCGATAAATGGTTTGATCTTTATAATTAGAAAATTGACTCATACAAATATAATTTTTCCTTGTTCTTTCTTCGCTGTTGTTACCATAGTAACTTAATAAAATACCTGGAGCTTTATTATGAACTCACAAAGCAAAGAAGAGGTACAAAATACAAGTCCTTAAGCTTAGGAGTCTTGATACAGCCTTTCTATGATATCTGAAGACATACCAATTATATTTGTTTGCATGGTATATAAGTATCATTTGTGCATAAAATCAGAATTAGCAAATAATGCTTTGTGTTAGTCATTGTCTTATTGCAGTACTGTTGTTTTGATGAACGTTCTCTAAGATTGTCTTATACTCGGAATAGGGATAATGAACGCAATCCGATTTTCCCAATTAAAAATGCTCTAAGTAGTCTGATACCTGAGCAGCAAAGATGAAATCTAAGAAATATTTATCTAGCTTAGTAATACCACGTTTTAAACGTTTACAAACTAAATACAAATGCCAAATATGTTATCTATCAAGTGACACAGATAATCATTGGCTGCTTTTGGTTTCCGGAATACTTGGAAACTTGTTTGTTGACGGCCGCATTGTCCCACACCCTTCTATTGTACTATATCTGATTAAATGAATTGAGACATCGTATCTACTAAATAGTTCATTACTTACTCTTGCAAATTTATTTTTCCACCGGTTTCATATATTTCACCAATAAACACAATTATTTTATGCACATTTGTTGATATTATAAGTCTATCATCTATGCAACTATCTATCCTATTAAGAGACTTATCATATCAAAAAATTGTAGAACTCACATTGCGAAAAGCACTGGGGGAGGATTGTGTGTGTGTGTGTGTGTGTATATTCTATTGTTATCAGATATTGAATTCTTTCAATACAATTTACTATTCGCAGCTTTTTGGGTTAATAATCAATCATTTTATATTTAAAGAAAACGTCAAATTTATTACGTCATATTTATTTACATTTCATACATAATTATAAATAGTATGGCAAACAAAAACAAAAAGTGTTGTTTATAGATTAATAGGTTTAATACACAGCGTGTCTATATAAACACTGGATACAGACTACAATACAACAGTCATCATTTCAACATGAAGAATAAGAAAAAATAACAAACGAAATAAAATAACAAAATATCACTAATTTTTTTATAATACTTGTCATTTCACAAAACTCAATATTTATTATATAACATCTTTGGTAAATTCGACATAACATTTCTAAGTACGGGTAAATTGCACCCAAGATTAAACAATCTAAATTATTATATTCATTATTCCTTGTCACTGTGGTGATAATGAGCTGAAGTTTGATTATCAAATAACGACATTTTCAGTCTTTTGCACTTGGCACGACGATTTTTAAACCAAAATTGAACATTCTTTGGTTCAAGTCTTGGAAACTTTTGACGATATGCCATGCAGTTTAATTCTTCTGTATATTTTAATATTAAATTGTGCGAAGGATGCGTATTAAGGGAAAACCATTGCTCGAGTCGAGGAACTTCCGTAACAGGATCTATAAAAGTGCGATTTCTTTTGCGGCGCTCGTCAGCTGATAGGGCCGACATAGCAAGCGGGTTGGATCCAGCTGGAGAAGCGGTCGTGTGCGATAAACCTGGTATATATTGACTCATATACATAATACTATGACTGAACATTGAATTTGGAACCAAAGGAAAACTAGCTGCTAAGCGTTCCAAACCATCATTGGGAGGCCTATGCAACAATTGGTTGTCGACGTCTGGAGATGCACAAATACGTTGAGATATTGGCCGGATGATTGAAGAAACATTTTCAAAGTTGTTCGATTTACTTTCATTCTCATGCTCTAAATCATCTTCTTCTCCATCCGAAATCTGCGCTTTATTATTATTTGAGTGATCACTAGATGAATGATAATTGATCGGTTCTTCTTTAATATCATTTGGTGTTGCCCTCATCTGTTAATAAATATATAATTTAATTTAAAAAAAAAACATAAATAAAAACAATTATATCTTACTTGATTATCCTGAATAGGTGTTGAAGTTCTTGGACTGATATCGTGTGTTTCCTCTTTTCGAGTTGTAGTTAAAGATAAAGGTCCGATAGGGCTGGATTGTTGAACATCATGTACGTCATCTTCATCCATATCAGAACCAGCGTTTGAGAATTCATCAGACATTTGTCCTATATTTGATCCTCGACGAAAATTGTTTTTAATGCGATGGTCTAATCGTTCTGAATTTAAATAACCATCGGATATTAAAAATCCGGACCCATTAGTCGGACTATGACTATTATATCCATTAACTGATAAATGACAAGATAATCCCGGACCAATATTACGAATTTCAGCACGTTTCTGTGCAGCACGAGCATTTTTAAACCAATAGACAACATTATTGACGTCTAATGGTTTTCTTCCCCTGCGAGATTCTAAACTATTAAGCTCTTTAACGTACTGTTGAATTTGTTGCCTGCTTGGGTGTTGATTTGTGGCAAACCACTGTTGCAATTTAGGTAGTTCTAATTCTGGATCAAAACTAGTGCGCATTCTTGTTTTTTGTGTAGGAAATTGACTATGTACGGTTTGCAATGCCGGATGTCCTGTATCGGGTAAAATTCTATCGAGTGGTTTTTGTGGATGAGGAGAAGTTGGATATTGACATGGAGGTCCAAGTGGTGGCCTACCTATTGGACTAAACTGTGCATTCCACCAATCATCAAATTTTTTTCTACATTCTTCAGATAATTCGCCGCATATATTTCCTCCACCTCTAGTAAAAGAAGACAAGAGCACCTAAAAATAGAGAATAGATTTAAATTTATATTATTAATAATAATACGTTTCATTAATTATTTATGTTTAGACATAAAATTTCGTAATTCGCGTATGGGATTAAAGTACTTTAAAAGCTCTATCTATGTTTTTAGGAATTATCTTAGCTTCAACTACATTTAAATGAAAGAGACAAGTGTTATGATTTATAATCCATCGTTAGTTTAAGTCTTTATTTATTTTTGAAGTATAGTAGAAAGCGCGTTTGCTTTGTGGACAGAGCTCAGAACAGTTTAACTCACAGAAGGTACATTGTATTGCCTTAATCCGACCCTAATAAATAGATTTTAACTGCACACATATATAGACACATACATACAAAGTAAGAAGAACCTTCTCTTATATTTTAGCAATTTGAGAAAAGCACCAACACAATGTTGACGCGGCCGGATCTACTCAATGCTGTAGGATGTAGAAGGCTTTTGATCTCATTAATACCATAAAATAATGCTACATAATCTTATTAAAAGCGAGGTTACTACTATTCTCTGCACCCTTAATACATTCATTCCTGTCTAATTCTTAAGACGCTCGCGCTCTTCATATCCATTTTCATAACCCGCATCGCTCCCTAATATTTACTCCTAATGCCATCATCACTTTATCAAACGTATACACCCTAACAAAAATAATTACCTCATCAAGTGGACATCCAGCCGATATTAACAATCCGTGTGATTGTACTAAAAGGTATCGTAGCAGCTTATCTTTGATATCGGTTATCGGTCCTGGCCGTCCTCTAAATACTTGTATTCGTAATGTAACTATAGTAGATAATTCACCTAATATATCGCCAACACTTGCTAATGGATCGTCGCATATTTGATCGAAACTTAAAGGCTTCCAATTTTTAATAAGCACCGACGCTTTGGATGCTGCCGCGCATTCAGACGAATAACCTAATCTTAAAAGAGCAGCTTGCACTAAATCTTGAAATGGTGTGGTTACAGGTATTATAACAAAACTATCCTTATCAATCATTGTTCGCCGTCTCCATGAATTTTGATGTATGGAACGATCGTCCAAAGTAAAAACTGTTTCCACAATACAATGAACAGGTAATGATTTACCTGAAAATAAAAACATAAAACATATAACAATTGAAGAGTAATATATATTTATATATAAAGAGAGAAGATAATAAATAAAAATATTGCAACGTTAAAAGTCATACAAACTTGCATCATAAATTTTTCAACATATGTCGTGCTAATCTGGCAAAACTGATTTACAGATTGTTTGTTCAAGAATGCTAATCTTACAGATAAACATAAAATTATTTGTCAAGTTGATTACTTTTATTAATAACAGAATTTTTATTTAAAAATGATCTAAAGTTTCTATCACATTTCCTTTATTTTGCATTATTATGTATTTATCTGGTTAGCAAATGATCCGGTAGCTGTCACATCAGAAGTAAACGATGTTTGAAAAGTCTGCAAACCCAAGTAGATGAGTAGATAAATACTTGAACCGCAACCGCAGGCAGTTGAGAGTAGAGGGCAGATGATCACGATATTTTGAAACGCCTTTTCAGTTCATGTTGAATTTAATGGAAACGTATAAAGCGGAAAAATATCCAATGATAAGAAAGACAGACAGATCAATTGATAGCAACCTACAGTTGTCATTTAATGTTTCGTTCTAGCAAAGATTTCTTCATTTCCGTTTAAACTTTAAGGATAACGATAGGAATACGTTTTTGTCTGTTACATTTTTGATATCACAACGTGCTTGCCAAATCTAAATTACTACATCAATATAATTAATTTATATTATTGTATATTAATATAAAAAGAAAATAGTTATATGATAGTCAAACAAATAATAGTACAGTGTTATAGAAAACTATTACAGTCCCTGCATGTTCTTCACTAAATCCCTTTAAGTTAAAAAGATTTTCGTATGTTAAAAAACTGACTGTGTTAATGTTACCAGTAATACAATCCTTTCAATTTTCACTTTTGAAACTATTTCTCTTATTTTGTGATATAATTAATTCTCTATATTTAGTATTAAAATGGATAATTAATGTAATGTCTTAGATTCAACGAAAGATGGAAATCTGTTATAGGGAAGCATAGTTAAGCGCCTGCTTTGTATTCTAAGACAACAATTTATTTTTGCTTTATTAGAATCTCGTCTTGACCGGTCTTACGATGCAGATGCGACGGTTTTAGCTCAGCAACGACGGCGAGCTCTAAATCTCAGGGATCCCAGTATTGGATCCGGGCCGGAACTAATCCCAGCGGCTTACCGCGCTGTATAGTCCACTAGTCGCTAATCCCACCGGCTCTAATCCAGCCGGGCTGACCAGCGTCTTAACTGAGGCTCATATTGCCTTCCGGCCCTTTGTTCCAGTCTCTGCTGATCAATAATGCAACCTTATAAATAATACGACTACTGTAATAACAGTGCCTTTAACTCGTCGGAGATTTTGAATTAATTTGGTGTTAGACATATAGAAAATGTTATAAACCACATTAGTATTACAACTGTCTTGGGCTTAGTCTTTGCTTCTAAGTCCGCTCTTTGTCATTAAAGAATATAAAGTTATTTATACGTAAAAATAAAATGTCACTACGTATTAGTAAAGCATCATTGCTTGTAACTGTCTTATGGGTTAAATTTAGGTAAGTCAGCGTCACCACCACCACAATCAGGATTACGTCAACAAGTATTTTGTGTACAGACCGTTGATAATAAATCGGCTCCGTCCATTGTTTGAATGAACGCGTTTTACGAAAATCTCTCTTCAAGTGTAACTAAAGTATGTAGGATTTGAATTCTGCACTTATTACGGATTATTAAAAAATCTTCATTCCTTGTTAAAATGCTAGTACAAAAGGTTCAGATCAAGCCTCTTTTTACTTTTCAATCTACTACATATTTCAATCTATTATGATAAACTATGTCATGTATATGGAATATTTAAATAAAGTTAGGTATCCGGAAAATTTTTACTTGCCACACGCCAAAGCATCTTACACAACAGCTTATTTCTATCTATTTTCTTATTATCTTAAGACTTGTTAGTCTAAAGTTTTAATTCGGGCAACTTATAGGAGTGTCGAGCGGAGAGATGCAGAAGGGCTAAAAAGTTGAGTTTAGAGAGTGCTAAGGGTCTCCGAACCCGCAATACTGTTTACAATAAGCCCCGTGCTTTGCTCTGCTCGCGCGCTAATACGATTTTATGCTGGATTTGCGATAAGGATTTGAAGGAGCTACTGAAATAACTATTCTAATACAACTATTGCATCAAAATCATATAACTATTCAAATACTTCCTCTACAATTTAACATTTCTTAAATGAAAAACCCATAAACTTGTTATCTAATAAACCGTTTAATTAAGCCACCCCAACGGTCATTTTAATTCACTATGTCATCCCCTTAGTAATCAAACTATCGTCGTTATATTACCACAAATACACCAACAAGTGTCAAATATGTTGACATCTATCTGCATAAAAACCTTTTAAAATTAATGATTAGTACTTAATCAAAGGAAAACAAAATGAATTATAATTTTGCTTTGAATGAAAAATAAATGCAAATCTTTTCATTGAAAATATATGAATCGAAGCAATCCATTAAAGTAAATTATAATAAACAAAAGAAAAGTCGAATAACTAAGCGGATTTTTTGGTAACAAGCCATATAAATTAATAATCACGTTAGAATTGCCCATAGGGATATGACTAAAGGCAAATTAAAGAAAACAGAAAGTATTGCAAGTTAATTATCTCTTTGATCGTCTCTTCTGTAAATATTATAAGTATACAAAGCCATATAAATGTTATTAAATATAAGCTAAGTATATATCAGCATTAGACGGATGTTCGCTATCACACAGCGGGTAATCCCCGCACCCGCGCTGACACCCGCTTTAACCACCCTCATGCTTATGCCGGACGTATATTTACTTCCGCAACTGATCCCCTTTCAATCCAGATCCGCATATTATCCATACCGTATCCAATTGAAATATATTCATGTAATGCCTATTCACAATGTTAAATTATTATCAAAAATTTTCATACAATAACATTTGTTCTTATTATATAAACCCATGCTTATTACATTCAAAAATCTCATTTACGCATTTACACCTAATACCGGTATATTTAATATTAGATTAACCACAATAAATCACTAACAACCTTATGAGTACGAGTATATGAGTTGATGTGTATAAAATAAATTATTAACCATTATGAATTCACATTAAGTTTTGACTTTCAAACCAAATTCTCATACTTTCTTACACACACACACACATGCACATGCATACACATATAAAAGTTGTGAAATAAAGATCAGAGCATTTAGATAATTTATTAAAATCACTGTGAAATCGTTGGATAATAGTAGTCATTAAAATTGACGATGAGTTTGTATTGATGGTAAAAAATATATGTTCCAATCAAAAAAAGTAATGCTTAAACGGAGTAGAGGATTAATAGCTTTTGGATACAACAGCAACTATGTATTGCATCAAGTAAATTATATTATAATTATTTAAACTTTATTCCATAGTAATAAAACTAATACCTAAATAAATAACATAGTAGATGATAGAGGAATTTTTATTATGCACCGAATTATTAACTAAAAGCTTCCTTTTTTTAATGAACTACATTATCAACAATTTTAGTTTTTCTATGTCATATCCATATGAGCAGTTCAAGTAAGTTGAAATTTGTAAGTCATCGTATTATAAGATTACCGACTTACATAGTATATTATTGGTATTTCTGTAAGAAAAATATTCAAGTATAAAAGAAAATAGGAGTATAAAATATCTTTCTTTGCGCAGATATCATTAAAAATAAACTAAATATATAAACAATTCTGTCTGCTCATTTCATTTAACATAACAACGTACACATGCATCATTTTAATCCTCCTGTGCGTGCTTATCTATGTCGAATCGTTCCTTTCACACAACCCCGCTAGAACGGTTCGGATTAGATCCAATGTCCTCTATCCGTAATCGGATAATGCTTGGTCACGTGCGCCTGCCAGCATTAAACTTTTTCACTAATAATATAAACTTAAATAAATTCGCAATTATCGCATTTCTATATATATTATATATATATAATGCAATTAATTTTTTTTGCTAATGAACAAAATCCGAATTTTATAATTGGGTTTTAAAGAAATATTAATGCAGGATTATTATAATTACCATAAATAAGATTTTAAATATGTGAGTATAAAAGCAGTTGCTTGTATTATTTGATTTAAATGAATTGCAATTTTGTTATGGCGACAGAGCGCCTAAGCTGAATTGAGAAACAGCTTAGCCAGGATCAGACAGTCTGCTAATCCGCCGATATGTTGAGGTCACACATCAGTCCGGTTCAAACAACAGATACGTAAATTCAAGAATAAACCTGTTCGCCTCGCTCACGCTAATCCTAATAATATGAGGATTAAATCAGCCAAGGATTAAGTTTAGCTATTGGTGCGTGTTATCATCATTTTCCAGAACTAGCAATTTTTTCCTCTAACATTATTGTATTTACACTGTACACTGTACAGTCTAGGGGACGATTTCAAAATATAAGTATAATTATTTTTATTATGGTAATTAAATGTAAATCTATCATGCTTTCAATGATCGTGTCACAGGATTTTTTTATTTTTAATTATTTTAAAGAAGACTTATTGTCTTTATAGTTAAAATATACACATTAACATTCTAGCTATGTATGTATAAGAAAGTTCATAAATTTTATAAATGTTCGTTCCTCTTGCTTTATAAAATAATTGATCAACAGAAAATAAATAGACAAAAAGAAGTTGGGGAGAAACGAAACGATAACAGAAGCATAGAAAAGATTTAATTTTTTTTTCTTTTATATATGATCCCTCGTGAATGTTAATCTCTAAGTCTTCTAATCCCCAACTTCCCGTCTCTGAACAGGCCGTAGTCCTTCTAATCCCAACTTCCCCTAATTCCCTACCTTCGCCCTAATCCAGCTTTAACCAAGCCGACATCAGTACTATCCAGCTAGAGTATCTGAACGCCATATGGACGATGGATTGCATACCTGTTTGGCCTGCTATATGTTTTTGGGTTGGGGTGTACTGGGATGCAGCCGTTTCATCAATCATGAACAGATAATCTGCTTAACGCCGCACAATCCGCTTCAATCCAACCGATGCGCGGGACGAAGAGGGAAAGAACCCGGGCCACGGTGCGGATAAACAACGCTGGACTGTATTACAATTATACTACTTATAGGATAGCCAGTGGCCATGCGCATCAAACATTCCGTCTTATATAGCGCAACTTTTTTTTTGCTCAAAGTCTTAACGTTTTAACAAGTAAATATCATCGAATCTTTCGTATATAGATAAACACGTATAAAAACAAAACAAAAAAGAATTGAAGAAAAAAATATAATTCAAAAGTACCTACCTGATGATTTACTGTTACTATCAAATTCTTCTTTAACAGATGGAGGTGAGACTATAGAATCTAAAGGGGTGCCAGAACGATCGACGGCGGGTGTTGATTCTCGTTCAGTAGAGTCACGACTTGAACCGCCGGTGGCTGCTGGGGTGGTGGAAGGCGGCGGTGTTTTGTTGTTTCTTGTCAATGCTAGCGCTTGAGTCTATAAACAATTATGATATAATTAATATCATAGTCAATAATTCAATGTATGCGAAGTGAATGATAAATCTCGCTTGTTCACTGGTCAGTGCTATTGAGAGTTATTAATCTGGGTTAAGTGGGGTCAAAAAGCTTCAAAATTCCAAGACATAATAGTGATTTGATTCGATGTCGCATTCTAAAGCAAAATGTATATATCACCGAGTGAAGAATGCTAGACGAAACAAGGGGGCTTTTCATTCTGATAACCCTATCGCTATAATCTTATACTCTTCCCCTACATAATGCACTTTCTATAAAACACCCGACTCAGATATAAGAAGATCTAACTAAAGCTGGATGACTCATAATTTCTTTAATCCGCATATAACAAGCATTTGTGTAGCGAGTTTTTAACGATAAATACTCTAAAGAATTAAATCCCAACAGTACAAAGAAGTTTGAATTTATTGTTTGTTATTATTTTATTTACATTTATCTTTAAAAGCTTCTACGTTTTATTTTATTATAATTATTTTAATTTGTATATTTGCACTATATCTAGATAGATACAATAACATTTAATAAACTAAATGTTTTAATTTATTGGGTCGTGTATTATACAGATAGAATTTGAAAATAGTTAAACGTTAATGATTTAGGCGAATTGGTCCAAACTAGTCGGTTGGTCAAGAGCAGGTCGATGCTCTTGCATCAAAAACTCTCAATGCTTATAAAACTGCAGACACTTTTTGCACACTGATTCGTAGAACTTTTGTTGTATAGCTCGTTCTGTTACTCAATGCACTTGTACCAAATATGAACCAGATTCCGTCAGTCTACTGAACGAAATTTAGTTGCACCTGTCATCACTACAGCAACTAACTTATCACATTCGCATTTTTATTTATTTTTCATCTTATTTATTTATTAAACAATATAATATTTATTTTTATTTATATTTGCAACATGTAAAGAAAATGTAGAAAACTAAAAGAAACTAAAAGAAACTAAAAGAGCTTAATATTTTACGTTACAGTCACAATAAATACCAACACTCAACTTTTTTTTTCAGTGTATTAGGCTAGTCAACAGGTCATTTATTATATCTACCTTTTTGCCTTTAGAAACGATTTTCTTTAGATAAAAATTGCAGGTACAAATATTTGGAAGGTGCATTACATTATAAACTATTTAGAAACCCTTTTTGGACAGACCTACGCCATAAAAATTTTATAACACGTTTTATATTACTCAATCCATTGTACAGTTTATATAGGAATTAATACATTTCTATTTTTATTTCTATTTTTGAATAAAGAGCATGAAATATCAAGCGGACGTAACCAGGATTAATGCAGGATGTAGAATATCATTGTGGATTATCCAAAAATAAACTAACAATTTTATAAAAAAATACTCTTACAATCAAATGAATATTTAAATAAAAATAATATTTGTATATGTTATTTATCAACATATTCGTAAGTAAATTATATATTTAATTGCATGTAAAGTGCAAGTATAATTTTAAAAGCATTGGTTTAATTATTATTAATTTATATGTGCAATTATATAATTGCAATTAATAATCTTTAAAGTTCCACTTAAAAAAAAATTTTATTTGAGTAAATTATAATTAAATTATTTTAGAAGGACTTTTAAGTTTCTTTTTTATAAACTAGATATTTTTAGTTATAGACAAAAACAAATTTGTCATCAAAAATTGAAAGAAATCTTTTATTATGAATAGTCATGGATAATAAAAATAAAAGTTTTTAATGATATTAAAAAATTCCATTTATTTGGATAATAAATCATGAGCAAACGTTAACTTTGTAGTTCTCTGAATTTCAAGTGTACCACAAAGTTACAACTTCATACCTGCGCCTATTTCTCATTTTAAGTTAATTTGAACCCCAAGTTTACGTTCTTTTTATAATCATACGTTTGTAGGGTTTTTCTAAGTGATTAAATTATCCTGAATATTATTTATATGATATTATTATCACGTGGAATATATCGTTGAAAACTTTATTAACTTTAAATCATTGAGCGTCATGATTTTTTCAAATCTTTGAACAAATCATTATATTTAATTGCAAATTACAAATACATATTTATGCTTATTAAATCATAGACATGAATTATATCAAGTGCTTTAATTTGAAATAAAAATATAAACACGTTGATAAACAAATTAAATTAATGTATAGTAAAATTTTATCATTGCGATCAAGGTTTATTCATTTATACGTAATAAAAGTAAGTTTAAGGGTATTTGTAATACATAATAGAAATTGTAAAAAAATGTTTCAAGTAAAAACCGGTGAAATTCATGGTGAGTAACTTTTGGCCGGACATTAATAGTACTCCACCTGTAACCTTTAACAATGCATGCAGACCCCTTATAAAAGCCTCCCTCACAATATGAAACGGCTTGTTTATGACACCGAAACGCAATTTGTTTCTGTTCTTATAATACACACACATAATATTTATGTATATTATTAATAGAATTATTATCTATTATATATTTATTAAAAGACCTTGCAAAAATATTATAAATAAGTTAAACGTTAATTATTAATGGAAATTTTGAAAAATTGTTTAAATTAAACTTGTTTTTACATCAGAATGACACACAGATTTTTAATTAATTAAAGTGTACTTCTAATCTGAACAAAAATTAATTAAAAATGTATAACATATTTTATTGAAATTATTTAGACAATGTTAAAAACAACTAGGTGAGGCTTTATCCGGTCAGTTTGATCGATCGACGCTGCATCAGAGTCTAGGATAATCCTAGATTACGTAAATCTGGGATTAACCGCTATATAAATGGAAAAGATTAGATTTTATGCGCACTCCTGTTAGTTCTCTTTTCATCATACTAATGCGATGTTAAAATTTACTTTTAATTCAGGGATTATTTCAATTATATAAAAACAAAAATTATATATAATAATTAATTAATCTTGAATTAAATCTGTATATAATGCGCTTTAAATTTAAAAAATACTAAATCCAATTTTATATTATTAATTAACTAAATAATAGAAATATTAAATTTTTTTTTGTAATTGAAACATGTATCAGTAATGTGATTATAATGTTGACAAATTATAGGTTCTTTCAAAATATTTACTAACGCGTATTGAATAATTGTTTTGAAACCACCTGTAATTAAAGCTAAATAACAAACATTTTCTTATGTAAAATACCTGTGTACTTAAGTCAACTAAAGGTGTCTTCGTATTTGCAGCAACCCAAGCTTCCGCAAAGGTCTCCATTGCACTTTGAAAGTCCATCGTCAACAAAAAGAGTAGCGCATGTAACTTTTAATAAAAATTCATTTCTATAATCACCGACAGCGTGGTTCTCTGCTCCGAACGCGAACCAGTACAGAACTGCTCAAAGCAAAGGCGCGTTTACGACTGACGCTAACTGAAATAGTGAAATCCCTATTCCTGTAGCGGGGAAATTGCGCACCACCCCTGTCCTGCGCTGGAGAGCGCTCAAAGATTCTCTTGGAAAAACATTGTAGATTTTTCCTTCTTGAAAAACGGACAGCCCACTAGCCAACCAGATGTGAACTTATCAATTTTTACAGCTAATATCTATCTAATATTATAAAAAAAAATAATCATCTTAAATCTATATAAAATAAACTAAAAATTTTATATTTTCTAACTAAATTATCTGAACCACAGTTTGAATTATAAAACTGTCCAAATATTAAATATTTCTCATTCGAATAATATAGTTGGATAGTTGAAAGACATCATTTTCATAAAGTTAACCCAATTTTAGTAAAAAAAATTTTTTTCTAAACATTTAATTCATAAGATGCGCTTGCGTAATAAGCGCCGCGACGCTCAAATGAATAGTTGTGTAGGCGGAGTTGAAAATTATATAGGCGTCGCTGGTTAAGGGTTGTCCTCCACGCGACAAAGGGTTCATCAAATTATTCATCCTTATAGATTTCCGCATAAAATAAAATCAACTTAAGATACATGCAGAACGTCCCATATGTGGCTCATACTTATACATCGACGTTTCCTAATGTTATGCTTTTTCTATGATAATTTTATACCCTTTAGGACTTACTTTCCAATTTCAGTATAAACCTATTACTCACCACAATGCTTACAGATTCTACCACATTACATATTGAATAAAAATTTTATTTGTATTTGAATTGATAAATATATTAAATATTATCATGAAACTCATATGGATGATTATTCATTTCTATTTCATTATTATACTTGACTAATTTGATACTTTCAATACAAAATAAAGAAAACAATAATAACAGCAGATTAGTTTCAAATAATCATATCTATTCAATAATTCAACTATGATGAACTATTTGTAAATTAATAAAAAATACAATAATTTCAATTAATTGCATAAACCTCAAAGTGCTTAGATATACTGTGAAATAAAGCAACAATAATGTGTGCAAGTATTTTCTAAACATTATATTGTTTGCGTATTAAGTATTCTGCGAAATTTACAATAGCAGCTACCCTAAAACTGTCTAGACATTACAAATATATTATCTTTGCACTCTTTGAAAAATACTATCTTACTAAAAAGTGCATATCTGTTATTCATTGTACAAATTTGAAACATATAAAAACTCAAAGTAAATAAATAAATTTATTTCGTTTTCCAGTAAAGAATAATATAATACATAAGCTTTCTTGAAAAATCGCATTTTTTTAGTTAGTTGCAATTATACAAAAGAACTAACCCATTCTTCTCAATGTTTATTTAGCAATACACACAATTATTTTATTGCGATTATGCTTACATGTTAATCTAAAGCAGAATTTATATTTATTTTGTATAATTCTAAAAATTCTAAAAATGAAAATAGTATGAATAATAGTTTTTTAAATGATTTAATTGAAACTGAGCGAGTGATTTCGTTTCATTTCATAATACATCAGGATGTTTCCTCCTTCTTCAATCAAAGTCATAGTATATATTTTTTCTGCTTTTAGTTGTTTGTGAGGTTTATTATAAAGTTAAAGAAAAGGTAAAAAGTATTTAGGTAACAAATCTAAGCAAGGAATGTTCAGGTTTCACGAAGACAGCAAATAACAGTAAGCGGATTATCCTAAAGTCTATCACTTTTACCTGAGTTTAGACCAAGGTTAGGCTATCCATCAAATATTAATGATTCTTCCTAAGTTTTTTTTTTAAGATTCTAAAAGATTAGCAATCAACTATAAATTCACTAACAAAGTTAAATAAGTTATGAAATAAGTATTAATTATTTAAAAATTCTTTCTATTGCAAATGGGTTTTTATATTATATTTTAAAGTAAAATTAAATAAATTCGATTAAATAAGATTAAATCTTTTCTTAGATGTATGTACATACAGTAAATAAGTAAATAATCTACATATACATAGCTGTTTATAAAAGATATCATTAGTTTGATTTAAGATAGAGCTAATCGAAATGTATACTTCAATTCGGATAAGCTTTTCATCTTTAGCGGCATTTTTTCTTCCATTTATTACAAAGCGATAATTTATTGATCAAATCAAATAACTTTAATCCATATCTAGTATTATATAGTACAATCATTTGAAAAATCTCAACAAACACTCACTCTGATACAATATTTATCTTTTGAGGTTTTTTTTGATAGCGTAGCTGAAAATTTACCTTATAAAAATGATAACAAGCAATTTAACACATAAATAATTTAATTATATTTTTTATTAAATATTTGTTGTTTTGTTCATTTGCATAAACTGCACATATAATTTACTTTAATTAGCGAAATGTAATAATTTCTTTGATTTATTTTCATGGAAAAAATATATGCATATATATATATATGTTAGACGATAGTAATTAATTTTTCAACTAGCTATGTACTTTTGGAATCATTATTTATAGTTTATTACTTTATAGTAATTACTACGTTTTATTAATAATTGTTTATCTTTAAAATAATCATGAAGGTGTATTGAGAAAGCGATATAATTAGTATGACGTGAACAACTTTAATAGTTTTGGAATTTGGTCTCAATTATATCTGACTTTAATATTCATCAATTATGCAGCGGTTTATATTAACAAAGAAGAAAAACATCTGAATATAGACTACCTTTTCTACATGAATGCATAAGAGAATGCATTATTCTCTACATCAACTTTATAAAACAGTTTTCGATTATATTTCTCAAAAAAAAAAAAAAAGATTAAATCATTATGCTTTCATTACTCTGATAGTATGACTTTTATTGTCAGTCATTAGCGAATATAGATGGACTGCTTATAAAAGAAACGGCGTATTCTGAATCCCTACTTTGCAATATCTCTAGTGCTCTTCACAATATATTGGAAGCTGCGTAAAATAATTCTTGTCCTTTTCATTAATTTTGCAGATCATCAAAATCTTTTGCAATAAGTTTAAACAATGGTTATCAAAAATCTGACTATATGTGGAATTTAGGATAATTTGTATCAAATGTTTACAAAATCAAATCCGATTAGCAAATGTACGTGTAAAACAATTACAAACAAAACATATAATAACAAAAATAAAAATTCATAACTCTAGTAATACCTGCGTCATCTGCACCAAACCATAAAGTTTACAACTCTTTTCATCAAATACCTACTTAAAATTCAAAAAAAATATTTGATTCTTCCATTTAACAAGATTTAGGATAATTGTAACAATAGTTTACAAAATCCTATTATATTAATAAATGTACAATAAAAACGAAACAAATAATAACGAAAGTAAAACTCATAAAGTGACCCCATTCTCTACTCTGCCGCTGTGAGCTCTGGGTTCGAATCCCGGTTAAGGCATGGATTGTTCTATGCATCTTTATTATTGTAGTTATGCTTATGAAGTTTGCAAAATCATAGATAATGTTTAATTCAACTGAAAAAATGATTAATTATATTGATTAAGTTTAATTCTACTTGAAAATGAAAAAAGTGAAATAAAAATATTGATTAAGATTAATTCTACCTACTTGAAAATGAAAAAAAGTGCTTTGTTGATAGTTCGTACAAGAATCTAAAAACTAATAAAAACGAAATGATTTTTTTTATTTTTAGTAGTTTACACCTCTTTGCACGAAAGTGTAGTAATAGGATGTGTCTGTTAATAAAGGGATATATTCTTTTCTATTTTTAATTAATTAAGAAAGCTATTCAGTTACAATACGAGTTGTGTAATCGGGGATGATAACACGAGTCACAGATGTTATATATTTACTTATTGAAAACAAATGAAATATATGTATGTGCAACTACATAATATTAAAATAAAAATAAATGTTAGTTTGCTTAAAATTATTTAAAATCAATCAATTTTTATTATTTTTGAAAATCTTTGAAATTAGCATAAAAATGTGAAAAGGTACCAATAAAGATTAACAAATATTTAGGATTTTGTTAATTCTAGAAAGCTTATCTTATTATCGGTTGTAAACAAGACCTGCGACTGTAATCTTTATTTAAATATTCAATTATATTACCATGCAATAAAAATAGTTTGTAGTAAAAATAAAATAAAAGCATTTAATTTTGGGTTTAAGAGTATTCGTCTTTTCTTATGAAATGAGGTGTATTATAAATAATTTTATAGGCATAATAACATTTCCATAGTTACCTAAAATATAAAATAGATAGGGAGAACTTGTAGAAGGTTCCAAATATAGAACATTTTAAATGCTATCGAGATGATAGGGTTGCTTTATATATTAGTTGTTGCTGTCCCTGTCCGGTATGTTCCCCTATTGAAGTAGAGTGAAGACAGTGTCAACCCTTCTTAAAATCCATTAGCCTCCAATAATAATGTCCGAAGTATCACAAAGAGCGATTGAGGCAGTCTAAGAGCTGTAGCGAGACTTATTATCGCTATATGCTATGCAACAATTAGTAAGGCTAAGTATATTACTTGCTACTTACCTATAGGGTTCGGTATTAAGAGATGGAACTCAATTTATTAGTCATTCGTTATTATATAAGAACATCCTTTGCCTGCTTTTCCTAACATATATCACAAATTATTCCTTTAAAGAAAATTCTATTCCGATAAAATAATTTACCTTCACTATATCAACATTTTATTTAATTAAGCTCTTCAAAAATATCAAAGAAAAATAATATTAGGCGTATAAGCAATTCAATTATACTAAATTAATTTTGACCATATCTATAGGCTAGCAGGTGTTTAGGAAAAGCATATGATGTTCGCTAGGGCTTTTAACTCTATAATTAATATTGGAAAACTTCATATTTGTCATCACATATAAATATAAGCGTACAAGAGGCAAGCAAACAAATTTGTAGAGTAAAATTAATAGCTAAATAATTAACATATTTGTATAATCGTGTTAAAAATTAATTTTGATAAAGCTTATTTATCAAAAAATGCTTTCCATTTACTCTTATGATTAATACGTTTAATCAGCAAATTAGATGTATAGTATTAGGAAATAAGTAATTAGCTATAATTATATTGAATACTTCTATAAGATAAAGTATAAAGAGGTTCGAAGAAAAGGAAAGAGAAAAGTACTCTATTACATATAGCATCTATTACTTCAATTCGTGTAAATATATGATATTGGTGGTAATACAAGTGTTCTCTAGGGGAGACTCTTATAACATGAGCATCTTACATGAGTCGCATTGAAGCAATAATATTTGAAAACTACAAATCATACCGATCCCACAAAATCTACCGAACGCGCTCTTAGAGTGCTAAATATATGAAATATTGTTATAGGTTATAGATATACAGCAGTGCCATTTCTATGAACCTTTATTATCTAAATATGCACATCTTGAAAACCCACAATTTTCATTGTATCATTGTCATTAATCAGTATGCAATGACACAATACGTTCTTTTTATCATTAGCATTATTGAATGTATTTTTTAACATTTTATAGTTTTAGTAAACAAGTTTTATCAATAATATATTTTTGAAGTTTTGTATAAAATCCTTGATTTTATATTGATAAATAATAGTTTCTTCAAGAATATTTAAATTTAAGTTTAAATATAAATAAATGAAACTAGTTTATAATATTAATTAGAACTTGAAATGAAAAGCCTAAGTTTTATTAATAAAACTTTTACCCTAAAATTGTATCCTTATTACTTATAGTTTAATACAATGCTTTTTGTATAATATAAAATATTTTGTTTAAAAAAATCTAAAAAAAAATCTTTAAACTTCTTATATTTCTAAAAGAAAATAAAATATTGAAGGAAGTTTCATAAGCGACGAAAAGATCAAATGGGTAATTATTTATTATGAAAATGTATCGAAGATTAGTGCTTCTTTTTTGATAGAAATTTACTTTTTTCTTTGGTAGCAAATCGGATTTGGTATATAATATGAATTAAAAAATGGTAAATGATGAAGTGTACTGAACTGAAATCTCAGCAATTAGTTTCATCAAAGAATCTCCGTTTACGCTTTTTGCTTCTTGTGACGAAGATTTTTCTGATTCTGAAGCAAATCATTAGTAAAGTTTATCAGTGATTATTTAGGATGCTTTGAAGTTTTTACTGTATCGTATTATATTTTTCGATATTCTGTGCGGCGTATTGAACTAAAAATTGCCGATGAATCGATATGAAATGAAACCTATTAAAGAACAACGATTACCTTCGCTTTTCTATAAACAACATCTTCTACAGAATTTGTTTCAATACGTTTTCTGTATATTATAGACATATTACAATATAGCTATCGATCTGCATCATCTAATGCGCTTCTGTCCGGGAAATATTAGATGTAAATGGTTGCAAAGTAAGGGTAAGAGAGGTTCCTTTATGCTCTACGTCTAACTATCGTATTAAGGAAATTCGCGTGGTAGCAATTAAATAATCCTTCAAAGCAAAAGCCGAATAAATACCTTAGGGAATTGAAACAACATGAACTATATATACGTGTGTAGTTTCACTTGTAGCCACTATATTATTCTGCATCTTACGATTATGTCTCTATGTAATAAACGTTAAAGTTAGAAATTTTCAAATTGAAATTAAAGCACATTACATACGTACGTTACATACATCAGTTTATGTGTAGTCGATACAAGTAAGTAATATGCTACTTCATTTGCTTAGTGATGAATGTTGGGTAATCTACCCTGCCTATTGCATATGATATAATACTGGAATATGTAGTTAATTTGTGCAAAATGCAAATGCAAATGAAGTTACAATTCTCTAATTGTTATGTTAAATTCTATTTTACATATTTTGTTAAAATAAAACTTCAAATAAAAGAATATAATATATGATATTCGTAGAGAAAATATTTGAATAAAAGTTGTGTAATGTAACATTTTTATCGAATATAATATCAAAAAGACAATAATATATCATGCATGCAAATTTATGAAAGATAATCTGCATCCAAGTCAAATAAACTGGCCATATATTTCTGATATCAGAGCGGTATGGCGGCATGCATGCGGTATCGGACGTCAGTGGACAGATAGCTGATTTAGTAGCATTCAGACCACTTAAAATGCCAAGAAAGTGGAAGTTGTGGCAGGCTATATGTTCATTAAGCGCTTGGATTTTGTAGGAGATGGCCCTCAGACTCTACAATCGGTTACTAACATAGTTACTGCTATGAGAAGATTCTTAGCGTCGGCGATTTATAGCTTTTGCCATTTGACTCGAAGCTTTTATTATGACTTCATTCTAAGCCATTCAGAGCTTAAAACTTAATGTATACAAAAAATAACCCCAAGATACAAGAAGAATGAAAACGGAATTTCTTTAAATTCATTTATTTTGCGGGAGAAAGATTTAGACTCTGCTCAGAAGATTAAAATGTCGTTTTCGTTGCGACAGCTTTAGTGCTTTCTAATATTCCTTCCTAAATAACCTAAAAAGAAAATGTGATGATAGAGACTACTTAAACAGCAATTGTTATGCAAAACGAGAACGGGCCCAAATCACCACCTGTTCAAAATGAGCCTTTATCGTTCATCCTCATCAAGCAGTATCTTTTTGCGTGCACGACAGACTAAAGCCAATCTTTTGTATTTGTTCTATTTTCCAACAGAAATGTAGCATTACTGAAGCCGCGGTCTGGAAAGAATAGCTATCTAAAAGGTTTTAGTACTGTATTTAGTATAATTGCTTCCATATTTAAGCTTGCACTCACAACTAGAAACAAACAAATGGAAAATAAAATAAATGTATAGATTTAGCTTTTAATTACATATTACTTATTTTAAATTTCGATTCATTTAGGTATACATTATATTACTTTTTACCAATACCGCTATAAATCATACAATTCCCTCCCTCTTTCTTATTCATTCATCTTTAGAAAAGTCAGCGCGTTTAAGATAGATTTTCCTGTGAATAAAAGAATGAGAAAGAGGAAAACGCAAAGCGACTTTCAAATTTCTAAGCTTATAGCTTGGACGAGTCTAGATGTCCCGCAGCCACATCAAGAAATGGGATTAGGCGTAATGAGAAGGAAAAGCAACAGGAACGAAGAATCCGAATGGAAGTAAGAGGATCAAGGACATGATAAATATTTATAATTTGTATAATTGTGGCAACGGCAAGATAAAGTTGATGGATGATGGTTCGGTCTCAATCTGCATCCGATAATCCGCTTGCGGCAAACGTTTGAACCGCGCCTAAGACGTTGAGCGACACGCACTGGTTTAAGATCTAGACAAGGTATGATCATGTTAATGCTTTTGCTATGCTACGGTACCGCAAGGGAGCGAGAATTAATTCGGCTCAGCACTGTATTATGCTTAATATGCGAAAACACATTTGGCTAATTCCAGAAAGACATGTTATTCTACCGTAAAAGCAGCAGGTTAATATAAGTATACTAAAATCTCATCTAAAGCATACTACAATTTATTTAATTATAAAATGTCATTATCGCTTGTTAATTCAACTATCAATTAATGCTAAGAAAAAAATAAATTACTGAGTACATATTTCTAAATCAAACAAAATAATTAAACCACTGAAAGGCAGTCGCGGGCTTCTAAGCTAACAATATTCAAACATACTGGAATGATTGCGCTTAAAGACAACTGAGAAGCGGCAATGCAACATCGTTAGTTTATATACAACTTATAAATGGGATCTACTATACGTAATACTTGAGTAATTGACTGATTTGCTTGTATGATGAAACATAGCAGGTTAATTTTACTAATAAAGTCCTATGATGCACAGACCAATATTTACTTTACTAGAGTTAGTTGACATATAGACATAGCCGTAGAGGAAGGTAATTTACAAAATTTCCACTTGAGTGGAATTAAAAAAAAAACCTCCTTGTTGAGCATCAAAGCATCATACCGCAAAATCTATATCCAATCATGTGGTAGCCACTTTAGTAATTGACTGCATCCTTTTATGAGCGATGCAAAAATAAGGGTTTGGCGTTCGTTTAATCTCTCGATAAATGTGATTAAACGGATTATTTTGAAAAGGAACCCTAACCGTTGCGCGTTGTTCGTGTAATGCAATAACAATATGGAAAATACGTAATTATTTTAGAGTTGATCAATAATACTACAGTCAATTAATATATTTTATATGTTTAGATGATTAAAAACTAGTAGAAAAATATATATGCATATATAAACAAATAAATAAAATCACATTAGTTTTACCTCATCATTTTCTTTTCTATAATACCTACTTATTTAAGACTAAAGTGGCTTCTCACACCTTTTACTTTTCGGTTTTTCCAAGTTAATGAACATGCTATTTTTCATTACGTGCTAAGATTAAGTTCGACTACGTGATCAGATTTGATCTAGATTCGGTCTCGTTGGCGGTAGCGGCTACTAAAGCTGTAAGAAAGATGGACCCCAGCCCAGTGTTGAAACCTACAACCCTGGTGCCACCCTGATGTCATTTAACCCTCTTTTAGATCATTATACTTTTTAAGCTCCAATCTTTACCATTATACACTTAGCTTTAGTTTTGAATCGCAATTTTTACCGCGATGGCACGTCTTAGAGTGTCTGATATCGAGCGTAAATTCTTAAATCAACACAAAAAATAAGTTATTCAAATTAAAAATGTAATTTCAGCGTGCAGCAAAGTTATTACATTTTAATCCTCGACCCTTGGTACAGCGTCTTAATGCGACTGTTAAAAATATTAAGCAACCGGAACAAATCGACGGTCGCCACCCAAACGAGATGCTTTCTGAATAAATTAGACGATCAGCAAAAGAAAGAGTTGCTCTGATTCAAGTAGAAGAATTATACAACCATTATACGAGGATTATTGCAAAATCAGGAGCGAGTCCTTTAGCCCCTGTCTTGCCCCTTCTTCAACCACCCGCACATTGTCTCGGACCGAGTCGTTTGGAAAAACGAGTAAATATTCCCGAGATACTTGCCGACTAATTCCACCCGATGTGCCATAAGACTATTAAAACTCTAAACGCAATGCGAGCCAAGCTTTCATTATTTGTAATCTGACAGGACTTATGGAAAAAGTTTCCATTTATTTTTAATTCCTTATATTCCACCCTTTATTATTGAAACATAACAAAGTTACCATTTAGTTCACTCCTTGAGAAAAATCTACATAAACTATACTTTTGAATAAATTTTAAAATTAACTTCTATAATTCATCCTATACCACCTACATGAACTTGAAATTTTATTAAATTGTATCAAATAATAAGTTAGTCCAACTACTTTATTCATAATTCCTATGTTAGAACACAGCATAAATTCTACAAGTAGTAGAATAGTTCCTTGATGAATGAATAGATTCTAAAGTAGCATTGTATTTATTGCATTAGTATGTCATTCGTCATCATACACCAACGAACTTCCTACTATAATATTTATTTACTTACTTAAATTGTTCTAATATTTTATATTTCTTCATATTTGATAAGGTTAGTTTGTATAAATTCCTATGTAAAAATATAAGTATTCATTATTAAGCAGAAAATTTTCGTTTATTAAATTTGTAATAAATCATGATGATTTTGTTGACATTTTAACATTAGGTTTTTGAACATTTTTAATGTTTCTTGCTCTTAGAAAGTTTATTATTTCATGTGACAACATTAATAAACATTGTTGAATGTTTAACATTTAATTATCCACCATATATCAATCCCAAAGATTAGTAGATAATTTTTTAAAGGTTATACGTTTTATCTAATTTATTTTTTAATAAATGTTTCGGTTTGTAAACTGAATGTGCATTATAAAATGTTTGTTAGATTTTACACGTGTTGTGTCAACAATACTATTTGTGATTGTTATACAAACCGAAATAATAGATTTATTATTATTATTATTAAAACATAGTGCATATTTTACAATTTAGCATTATATAATGGCAGGAAGTAACAAAAAAATTAATGTGGACGATGAATTGGAAAAGGAAAATAAAACATTGTTATACACATCAAATAAACCTCAAATCAAAACTTTTGGTGTATATGATAACATGGTATTAGAAAAAGAAACAACATGTGGTATTTGGTATTTTAAAGGAAGATTTCTACAAAAATTTGCGAATAAAAAAGCCTACGTGCTTTTGTATGGCATGTTAGGATGTATGTGTACTGCATCATATGCTTATCATAATGCGACAATAACAACACTTGAGAAAAGATTTAAAATTCCAAGCAAAATAACAGGTAAATAAAGAATAATTTCAAATAATTTTGAATTAAAACTTTTTCCTATAGGAATTATAACGATCGGTAATGACTTAAGTCAACTTTTTGTTTCTGTTGTATTAAGTTATTACACAGGACGTAAGCATAGGCCTCGATGGATAGCATTAGGTTTATATACGGTCGTTCTCTATTGCCTATTAACTGCCTTGCCTCATTGGCTTTATGGAGCAGGAGAAGATGCTTTATTATTGACAGAGGAATTCGGTGAAAGTTCTGCTCCTACAACAACCACTATGTTTAAAAAAGCAATACGAAAAACTCTTTGTCATAATGAAAATTCAACATCATCAGAATGTGCAATCGAAAGCGGAAATTATATTCCGCCAGTAATATTTTTTTGTGCACAATTTATTTCAGGCATTGGCGGTCCTTTATATTACACCTTGGGCATATCCTACATGGATGATAATATTAGAAAATCTAAAACACCAGCATTTTTAAGTAAAAAAACTATCAATTTATTAAACTAAATCATTAATTTGTTATTCTAGGTTTTTCAATATTCTTAAGAATGTTAGGACCTGCCATAGGTTATGCTCTAGCATCTATGTGTTTAAAGATTTACATTTCACCTTCACTTACGCCATTAATATCAAACAAAGACCCTCGATGGTTAGGTGCGTGGTGGTTAGGTTGGTTAATTCTAGCAACGTTTATATTTGTCTTGGGTTCGTTATTAGCATTATTTCCAAAGACTCTACCGCGAGCAGCCGCAAGAAAACTTAATGATCAAAAAACAACCGAAACTAAATTAGAAAATGAAACAAAACCGTCATTTAAAGGTAAATATATATTTGAAATTAATTTCTATTTAAAATATATATTGTATTTAGATATGAAAGAAACATTTAAGAGAATTGTAACAAATCCTGTATTAATGACAAACAATTTTGCTGCAATATTTTATTTTTTCGGATATATGCCATACTGGATATTTTTACCAAAGTATATTGAAACTCAATATCGACAATCATCGTCAGCGTCCAGTCTTATAACTGGAACAGTCGGATTGGTATTTTCCGCTATTGGAGTTCTATTATCAGGATTGGTGATTTCCAAATACAAACCAAGAGCTAGATACTTAGCAGCTTGGAATGTAATTGTAGGATTTATTTCTGTTTGTGGCATTCTTTCTTATGCGTATTTGGGTTGCGTAGAAAATGACAATCGAGTTCCACTTTCGCCAACGGGAGAGCAAGTTAATCAATTTTTCAATTAAATTTTAAATGAATATTTTCTTTACTTATAGATTAGATCCAATATTACCATGTAACAGTGATTGTGATTGTGATTATGTGAAATACAGTCCGGTATGCGCAGTTGATGGAAAATCTGGTTTTATATCAGCGTGTCATGCAGGTTGTAAAAAACAATACATGGAAAATGGTACTAGAATATATGCAGATTGCTCATGTATAAAAACAGAAACAAATTTTAATAATTCCACTAATGGATATGCCAAAGAAGGAAATTGTTTTATTGATTGCATTTCAAAGTTTTATACGTTTTTGGCGGTTGTTTGTTTATTAAAGTTCTCTGGAGCCACTGGTCGAGCATCAAACTTTTTAGTTACCGTCAGGTAAATTAATTTCATATTATAGCTTAATGTTATTGGATAATTTACGTTTTGTTAGATGTGTTGATGAAAAAGACAAGCCTGTTGCAATGGGTTTCGGCTTAATGATGATGAGCTTATGTGCATTTGTTCCTTCTCCAATATTATTTGGAATAATATTAGGTATTCATAATACACATTCTATGAAAACTGTATATATAATTTCTATTAATTAATAATAGATAAAACATGTCTATTATGGGGAAAAACATGTACAGGAAATGGAAATTGTTGGTTATATAACGGAGAAACATTACGATACACTATGAATTTTACAGCTGCTTTTTTCGTCTTAATTGGAACATTTTTTGATTTGATTGTTTGGTATTTAGTGAAAGGATTAAAAATATTTGATGAAGAGGTGAAAGATATAGAATTTGTTCGAAGAATGTCTAAATTTGACGGCGAAATACTGGAAACTGAAATAAATTCTAATTCGAATGTAAGTAAAAACTGAAAATATTTGCAAGTAAATATATTTTATAAAAACAGGTAAATAATAATAGAATAGGCAAATATCAATTCAGTTAATAAATAATACATATTAAAGTGCAGTTTCTTTCAATCTACAGCCAATAATTGTTGGCTTATCCATAAGAAGTTTATGAACGTGGTCGAATTCCTTATCATAATCAAACGATTTATCGTAATGAACAAGTAAGGAATCACTACTTAGGCACTGATTATTATCATAACCTTCTTTAGTTTCACTGTAACAGTCTGAAATAGTATTTTCATTATATTCTATCTCACATTCAAGAAAATCGTCCTCATTATCCGTTTCAACATTTTCCATATTATAAATGTGTGAAAAGTCGTTTTCAATCACGCCTTTATATACATCCTTTCCTACATTTCTTCTATTTTCAATATTTGCTCTATGTTCCATTTCTACAAATCTGTTTTCATCTTCGCTTTCATTATTTTCACCGTTTTCTCTATGTCGCATTTCTCCTAATTCAATAACTTCTTCTATTTCATTACTTTCAACACCATTTTCTACAGAAGAAAATATATTATCAGGAATAATAATATTTCTCATTCTTCTTTGTGCGGATAAGATATTTTCGTATAAATTTACAGATTTTAGCAGTACGCATAAAATTATTGCAATAACAATGCTAATTATCATTAACGAAATTGTAATTATGTCAATAGTTGTAGCGAAATAAGTGCTATAGAAAGTGCATTCGTTTTTGGAATTGCGATGAATACACATATAATCTGAAATTAAAAACGTTTACTAATGTTAATGCATATTTAAATGAAAACAAAATGTACCTTTGAATATATTGTAAGCTATTCCGAATGGAAAATAAAGCAAAAGTTGAGTAATCGTTATATATAAAGCTAAACTGTAAGGCTTATCCTCGTTATTTTGAACTACTTTCATATTTATAAAATTGTGAATAATTATAGCGCTTGCTATTAATGCCTTAGTTAGCAACGTAGATATTTGTACATAAATCCAGATATAATTACATTTACATGAGCCGCGTTTGGCATCTTCACCCTCCCGGCAATTTGTATATTCCTACAAATTGAACAAAATTAGTTAATTAATTGCAAGAGTAAATAAGTTGGGAACATGCATAGCCAATCTTTGATTTACAGCCTGCGTAACATGCGGAAAAGTAGGTCTTATTCTGGATACAAACTGGAGCATATTGATCTAGGCTGCATCGACAGTCTGCATTAATGTATGTACGAAATTCTTGATTATCTGAATAAATAGATTCTTTACATTCAATAAATGCAAATGCGATGTATAAAGCGGTGATTAAAATGTAAATTATTATAATGCAAACTGCTAAAAGCGTCGCTTTTGGTCTAGTCCTCTTTATTATAATGCCAACTACTACTACACATAAGAAAAGAATTATTAATGCTATAATTTGAATTCCAAACTTATGTGTTGAATATAAATTTTGTTTATAAAAATTATTATGAATGCTGATTTCATAAAAATTTGATCGAAAATAATCATCGCTTATTAATTGAAAACTGACTAAGGCCATGCTCATTAAACCAGCTGATAAACAATTCACTAATACTAACTTATTAGTAAACATTTTCTTTATAATTGTTTGAAAATCTAAAATATGTAAACAATCAATTATAAAACACTTCTATTAATTGATGATTTCTTACTATAAATTCGTTCATTATTAAAATAATTTTCATTTATAAATAATATTCCAATTCCAATTTCCCATATTTTTGATGGCAAAATTTTTGGAAAGAATGAGATTAAAACTCCACAGATAAACAGTATTGTATGAAATGATAACCAAACTTGACAAAAAAATGAATTTTATAAACTTTACGAACAACTTTTAACACTTACAAGCTGAGAAAAATATGTAGCGATTATAATATAATGGTATTTGAGTCATATTTGTGCCAGTATATCTTCCAAAACAATAAATAATAAATGTAACACCTTAAATGAGAATTCATTAAAAGAAAATAATATTTTGATATCACTTACAAATAATAAGTATTGTATTCGTTTCCTTAATGTGATCGTCAATGTATGTAATTCCATGAGTAATGCATGAAATCAGAGAAAGTGCAAAAAACAATTGATACGCACAGATTAATGCAAATGCGATGTACGAACTTCCAATATCTTCTACCATAACTTTATTCAATGTTTCATTAAGATTCGGTTTACATAGAAAGTCATCGACAGCAACTATAATTTTATAATTACAAAGTTATAAAACTCTAAGAATTTATGAAAATATAAGTTAAATCTATTTGACAAAAACTAAAGTTTGTAAAACTTTTGATAATCTACCTGACGTCACATTAATATGTGAAGCAATAGGATGTTTTAACTCTGAAACTATAATCAGCAAACCAGAAAGTGCTTGATATATTGTCAATCCACCAAACCAAGACATTCGATGGAATTTTTGTCCCCAATAAGCAATTGGCAGTGCAAAAATTCCTTGAAATATATTTCCCAAATATAAACTCAATTCTACAATTTTATCAATAATATTTGATTTATAAAATAAAAATGATTTAAAATACCTGCTAATGTATTCTTTAAACGAAAAGTTTGCTTCCACACGCGATAAGTATCTACTAAATAAGATTCAATACATCCTTCAATAAACACGACACATAAAAAAATTGATATAAACACCGAAAGTTTGGCAAATCTTTGAATTTTCGACGCGAGTCGAGGAAACCAAGTAAAAGCACATTCAAAATCTTTTAGATTATTATTTATAGGTGCCGTAAATTGATTTGGAGCACCAAAACCAGGCGGACACAAGCGTGTGGAAGTCATAATTGTTAATAGTAAAAATAATAATTTCATAGCGTGTTATCGCTGATTAATCTTATCTTACTCACACCTCTAATAAAAGTGCTATATATATATATATAGATGCGTATAAAACGAAATGTAGGCAACAAATAGAACAACTATTTGTTAAAAGTGCTGCATAAATTCTATCACTTTAATAATTAATTTACTTAGGAGTTTAAATTCAATTCATTATAAAATATAAGATAATAATGTTATTTGTTAATATTTACTCATCGATATAAATTTTGAGAGTTATCATTTTGTTGGTCGCAACAAGCCAGTACAATAATAGAACATAGAGAATAAGTTTCTTAACTATCTAAATTGACCATTTAATCTGTAGTTAGCTGATTATACGTGGTTAAAACTACGCTATAGTTGTAACAAAAAGTGTTTGATAACTTTACGTTGCCTGAAAATATTACTCTCTCTCTAAATGAGTATAATACTATATTAAAATTAAATAACTATTTATTAGAATTAATAAAAATGTTTTGATTTCAATTAAAAGTAATGGATTTAAGTTGTGGAATTGGTCTATTTCGGCCAAGATGTTTAAAAAATTTTGCAACTGTAAAGAGTTTTATGGCCATATATGGCCTTTTAGGCACAATACAAGCGATGGCATTTGTGTATTTAGTGGTTACCTTAACAACCATGGAAAAACGTTTTAAAATTCCAAGTAAAACGACTGGTAACGTATTTGAACTTTATAATTAATTAATATTATATTCTATGTATGTACTTTACGAAATTTAATACACTAATATTTGTTAAATTCGTCCATTACAGTTTCTTTCATTCTCTTAATTAAATCAAAGTATCCAACAAGAACTTCAAAGCAAATCCCGCACTTGTAACTAGTTTAAAGTTCATTCATGTTTAATAGTAAATATAATATTCATATATTTAATATTTACTTAATAAAATACATAATATTAAATAAATTTCTATTTAATAAAAATGTTGGCATTTATATTTTTTTTAAATATATTAAAACTGTATCAATTTCATATTAATTTCATAATAGCTTGTATGAGCAGAATTTATTTGAATATATTATCACCAGAAATAAGTAAATCAATTTAATCATAAATGCAATTTATATAATGAATATTTTTAATATCATCAAATTGCAGGTATTATATTAACTGGAAATGAAATAAGCCAAATCCTTTTGTCTTTAATACTATCCTACCATGGTGCACATCGTAATCGTCCCCGATGGATAGCTTGGGGCGTAGCATTTTCAGCATTATCTTGTTTTATTGTTGCTTTACCTCATTTTCTTTATGGCCCTGGTTCAGATGCTCTTTTACTTACTAAAGACCACATCAGCTTTGCAAAAATAAATGAAGCAAAAAATACATCAGTTAACCAATTATGTATTTCAGAAGAGAGACATAAAGAATGCAGCGTAGAGAAGAGAACAGGGGATTTTTCATTAATCCCTTTAGTATTGGTGTTTTTGTCTCAATTTATTTTAGGAATTGGAAATACATTATATTTTTCATTGGGACAAACTTATTTGGATGATAATACTAAGAAAACTGAAACGCCTGTTCTCTTAGGTTGGTTTTAATTAAATTTTTAAATGAAAAACAGAAAGGATTATATAAAAATATCAGCGAATCAATATTTTCTGACAGATATTTTATACATTTTCTTCTTTTTAGGGTGGACTCTAGCTTTAAGAACTTTAGGTCCTGCCATTGGATTTGTATTAGCTTATATATGTTTAAATATCTACATCGATCCAACAAAAACTCCAGTTATTGATAAAAAGGATCCGAGATGGCTGGGAGCTTGGTGGCTAGGATGGATTTTACTCGGAACAATCATGTTTATATTTTCATTTCTAATGGCACTGTTTCCGCAGTACCTGCCAACAAGACAAATTAAACAATTTTCGGCGGAGGAAGAACAAATGACTGGCAACGGGTTTCATACAAATGTTTTGGTGGAAGTCAGAAAAACGGAAATCCCCAAGTTTAGAGGTATACATTATTAAAAGCATTTATATTTTTCATCGTTGCTTTCTCACAACGTTAAAAAATAATGTTTTCCTTGTAGATTTTCCAACTGCCTTGAAACGACTTTTGAAGAATAAATTGTTGATGTATAATAATCTGTCTGGGGTGTTTTACATTTTAGGCGCTAGTGGCTATATCACTTATATAAGTAAATATTTAGAAGTACAATTTCAAGAATCAGCCATGTATACCGTGATCACAGGCAAGAATATTGAACAATTATTCAATTAATTAATTAATTTAGATTTGGTGTCAGTTTAGGACCTACAATGCTTGTTGGAATGGTTGCAGGTTTTTTATTATCAGGCTATCTTATAACAAAATTCAAACCAGGACCATTTTATTTATTAGGATGGAATATTATCGTAGGATTAGTATTTATTCTAGGTCAATTTATTTTTATGCAACTCGATTGTCCAATTAAAGACATTTACCCATTTTCTACAAATCCAAAACAGTATGTACTTACATATTTAAATAATACGCATATAAAAATAATTTATATGAAATTCTAGATTTTCATTACTAGCCGAATGTAATATAAACTGTTCATGTGAAAATGTAAAATTTTCACCGGTATGTGAACCAGATACTCAGGAAACTTATTTTTCTCCATGCCATGCTGGATGTACGAGATATTGGAATGAAACTAAAGTAATTCAATGAAAATATTATTAATAAAATAAAAATAAATGCATTTACAGACTTTTACAAATTGTTCCTGCCTTGATGCCAGAAAAATATTAAAGGATGGCCCTTGTTTGACTGATTGCTTTAATGACTTTTTTATGTTTGTCGTTATATCATTCATAATTAATTTTATGGGTAGTTCAGGCAGAATTGGAAATTTGTTAGTCAACTACAGGTAATCATTATGATGGTGCATACATTAAAAATTATGTTTTTGGGTTAGTTATAAATATTCAAACGGTAAACATTTTAGGAGTGTTGACATTCAAGATAAATCATTTGCGCAAGGATTAGCTTTATGGATGATAAGTTTATTTGCATTAATTCCAGGTCCAATTATCTACGGAATCATAATTGATTCGACATGTATTGTTTGGAATGACGTTTGCGGGAAAAGGGGAAATTGTTATACTTATGATAGACATAAAATGCGAATTTATCTTAATTCAACTGCTATAAGTATAAAATGTAGGATTAACTTGATGAAATATCATTAATTATTTCATTCACAGTTTTGACAGCAGTCGGCGTTGCTATTGATGGAGTTGTCTGGTATTTGGGAAAAAATTTAAATTTATATGAAACTCCAGCCAAATCTCAAGATAAAGAACTTAAAAGATTAGCAACGTATGAAAATAATGATCAATAAATGTTTATACATGTATATTTACTAATATATATGCAAATGAGAATTAAATAATAATTAAATATGTTATAATACATTATATTTATTCCAGTACATATGAATATTTTTACGATAAGGTACTTTTCAGTTGAAAATATAGGTGGCGAGGCGGTTCCCAAATGAAAGTAACGCGACTATTACAAGATAATTTTATCATGTGCTATCACCAATAGATGTCCCTTCCAGTATACGCGCACATAAAACGTTTTCAAATCACTATTTCCAATGCAAAATGTGATAATGGATAAAATAATATAAAATAATACGGGCATTACTTGCAAAAGACCCGTATTATAAAACGCTTTCACCCATGTTTTGCTTTTAGAGAATTTCAGTCTTTCGTAGTTACTGGTCTTGCAAATAAGTGCATTTCGAATGGAAAATTTAACAAACTTTAATTCAACATGTAAGTTTTTTTTATGTAACATTGAAAAATACTTTGATATTATACTAATTGCCAAAGTATAGTAAATAACTAATCATTTTTATTATTATAATTGCAGCTAAAATGTCGAGAACGTTTAATGCTCATCCGCTGTTCAATATAGTTATGCTTGCGACTGTTTTAAGTAAATTAGCTTATGGAAAAACTTACCAGCCATCGCCTTGGTTACCTTTTCGGCCAGTTTTTGGATATTTGCCGCATCCGCCGTATTGGTATTCCGTAGACCCATTACTATTCAATTCCAAATTCTATCCTCCCAATAATCCTACAAACCAACAACAAATTATTCATATCCATGAAAATAGTGATTTAGATGAAAGTATGTATTATATTTTATATATTAATAATGAAATTAATTATTTTTTTAGTAGATGACGAAGGTGTTGAACCATCAAGTGGCCCATATGATTTGCCTATACCAAATCATAATATTGATCATATACAAACATCGCCTAGCAATAATGATAATAAAATAATGAATATTACAAGAAATGATGAAAATAATACATTCTCTGATGCAGAAATTTCACAACCAATTAATGACACTGAAAATGAAATATTGGAACCTGTATACCTATATAAAAAACCATTTAAACATACAATTCTACCTATAGAACAAACAACAATAAATTCGGAAATGTTTGATCAAGAAACAACAAGTACGGAAATTATTACATCTCAAGTGTTCGATACAACAACCGAAAGAATTGAAACTGATGCCATTACAGAAGAAAGTGATTTTTCAATAACAGAACTTTCTGATTCAACAACTGATTCATATAATTACGATGATTATACTACAGAATTACAGGATTATGATACAGCAGCATCAAATATTGATAAACAAACAGTTTTAGTAAAAATGAATAGAAAGACGATGAAACCAATTGATCAAATACCAAGTGAAAATGTCGAAGTTTTAACTATAAAGAGAGTAAAACCAATAAACTCTCAACAAAAAACAAGGCCGCGTCCTTACAGATACCAACCGACACGTATAAATTCAAAAAAAGATCATTATTATGATTATGATTATGATTATTCAACCCAACGTAATTATCGTCGTACTACCGGAATTCCTTATCGCAGGCGTACAACACCTGCCTATGACTTCAATGAATATGAGGAATCTCGGCCACATGTAAATAGAAAAAAAACTAATACTAAGTATGGAAATCGAAGAACTACAACACCAGCATATGATGATTATTATGATGACGTCTATGACGACAATAAAGAATTCTATGATGAAGATTATCATCATAATAATCGACAAAAGTTCCGTCCGAGACAGCAAAGCACAACTGAATCAACAACAACAGAAACAACGAGTGATTCAACAACCACCGAGGAATCAACTACAACAGCAGCAACTACAACCACAGAACCCACAACATTGACGACCCAGCAACAAACAAGCGTAGGGTATCCGTATTACGGAAACAGCGGATATGGAAATATAAGTATTACATATGGACCTCCAACGAGCGGCGGAAACACAAACCATCAACAAGGATATGGACCATCAAATGGTAATGAATATATAAGCATAACGTATGGACCTCCAACTGGGCCAAATATATCACCAATTATTGATTCATGGTACAATCAATATGCAAAATCATCGGTAATTAAAAGAATTCAGGATTTATTAACACCAAATAACTTTTATAATCCTCAATATGACACGGAAAAATTCAATTATAATGATGGTGTATTTTAAATTTTCTATAACCTACATACAATTAATAACGAATGGCGGTGAATGGGATATAAATTAAATTATTGTTTTAATATTTATAATTGATTTTGCATAATTTTATATATATATTATATAGTTTTATATGGTTTATAATATTTAATGCAAAAATAAAGACAATATCTAATGTAGGTTAGATAGAAGATAATATTAAAAAAATAGATGGGTAAAAACTGTCCTTCACTGATATTTATAGTCATAATATTAATATTATCTATAGTAGAATCTCAAACTGTACCACGACATGGAACATTACTTTTATTTCAAATATGGAAAATAACTAAAATTTTATCACAATACAACTTGCACTACTTTGTAAATAATTCAGTAACATTAAGAATTCATTAAATATATTTTAACTTGCATTTTTTTTTACTTATATTTCATTGCGGATACAAAAATATATAGTAATCATCCATAATTAGTGACAAATAACAAATACAGATACCTAAATCTATATTTTCTAGATAAATAATAAAAATATATTTTTTTGAGTAATGAGTAATTTATTAATAATTGAAATACTGACATGCAGAATAGATAATTATGAACAAAATGATTAAACACAATATAAACAAAAGTACTTCAATCAATAAAAGTATGTAACAGATTTTTTGTTTTAGTAAAACAATTTAATACATTTTATGTATAAATATCACGACTTTCTCTATAAATTATATCAGATTACTAAATTATTTAATTTATATAATGTATACTAGCGAATTCATTTTTTAAAATCAAATTAATTCTCTAAATTAACTTATTTATAATTTGCAAAAAAGAAAAATTAATTCAACTAACTTTATTTTATTATTTTTTAGTTTTACAGTAAGGCCTAGTATCCTAGTCCTCGATATAATACATATAAAAGACAGATCAAAATTTGCGCTGATTCAAATTATCGCGGTATTTCATTGAAGATTTCATTCACCTCGTTTAGCGCTTTGTCGTCGAGTAACGCACGCAAATCGCTAAACGAGTACATAATCTATTATGAATTTGAAACTTTAAGATAAACTAGACACTAATTGTTGTAATTTAATAAATGCATAACATTATATGTTTATAAAAATATATGTTTTATAAATTTTGTTGCGTTATTGATAAACAAAATATTAATAACACTATATTTTTCAGATAATTAACTTTATTTTCACACGAATGTTCAATATATTTTGAAAACATTTTCCAAAGTATCAAACAATCTTAATCAAACTATAAAATATGGTTTCTTTACACTTTACATTACAGTATTTTTGTTTATATTTCATAAGAATTTAATTTACAAACGATGTACTAAAGAATGCTATGCATTGCAGTAGCAAACTTATTTTTATATAAAGTAAACAATAATAATTTTATACACAGATTATTTAGTGTGACTGTAATCAGTGCCATTTTACATTACTTATATAATTTACTTGCTGGCCCTTTTTACAAATTTCGCAGATCGTCGAAATAATATTTTATAAAAAATGTTTGTATGTTTTAGAATAGAATTGAATACAAATTCGTATAACTCTGCTTTTATCAATCTTGCATTTGTCATTGAGGAACATTTGCATTGTATTCTTAGTTGTTTACGTCTTTTTGCTTCGAAAGATCAGTTCGTAGTGTAAACGTAGAGTGGGTAGTTGTATCTTGGAATAAAGAGGTAAATGAATTGTATTTTTTGTATATTCTTTTGTTTTTTTTAATTAAGAAAGTTATTCATTTGCAAATAATTATTTCTACAAAATTGTTTTTTCTTTACATACATTTTTATAATATCAACAATATTTTATAGCGAAATAAAACATAATAACTAGTTAAATCTATATAAAAAAATTGCTATATATATAAACGAATGTAATTTTAATATTAAATACATAGGCGTAATATTATTTTTCATAAGAATGTATGAAAATTAATTTTAAGTAAAACAAAAATTCGTTTATTTTATACAGTTGTGTTTCTTATCAAATGCAATTAAAACATTGCATAAATTTCAAGTTTAATAGTCAGGTTTCAGTTGCACACAATTCTATAGTGCGCAATGATTCAATTTTTTTCTAATAACATTATGCATGTATTTCTATGGCAATAAATTAATATTAATTCTAAACTCATATGCGTTTGCTTATTGTTAACAAATTTGAGTTCGACTTTAGTCCGATTCTAGTTTAGTAAGTACAGTCGAACCTCTCATAACGAGCACCTCTCATAACGAGTAATTCGCATAACGAGCACAAAAAAATATGAAGAAGTTGCTCTCTTAACGAGCGATAATTCGCATAACGAGTTA
>JAODFZ020018471.1:0-24240 GCA_027574845.2 Deinopsis erosa
TATGAAAATATACTTTCTCCTAAAACATTTGTATCATTTTCGGACATTACTTTCTATGACGAGCCGACCAAGAAGCTCTCTCAAAAAATAATTTATATTCATTTATGAATAGTTAGAATTGCATTAGTCCATTCCCTGTCTTTATAAATAACATATCATTTATTTTCATTTTCTTAACCAAAACATCTATATGCCCAAGAAGAAACGTCTCAAAATATTTGAGATAAAAGCAAAGAAAGCGAAATCGTTTTTGGCAAATATTCAACAAACTTACAACCCCGTAAATTTTCTCAAGGGTTAAATCTTTATTATTTATTATATTTCTATGCAAATTATTATTTATTATTTGCTGTAGAAATTTTTTCAACGACTGCAATTTCTATTCCCATTTGTAGGATATATTTATGCATCTAACCACTCGCCAAATTAAATTTGCTCAAAAATCATTTGCATTTCGAATAATTCTGTAATTTTAATTGCAACAATCAACAAGTTTGTATGCATACATATATAAATTAAAATTTATATTATCTCAAATAATTATTTATATAGCACACTAATTTTGTTAATTGATTCGTAATTGATGTATAGTTGATCTTAACTCGATCGATTTTCCTTTCATAATTATATCAGACTACATTCTATTTTCCATCACAATATCTATAAATTAATCTTGTTGTTTCATTCAATAACAATAAAACAATAATGAATATTAATTTATTTTAATTGGATTCATAACTCTTGCTTCATATTTCAGATATGGTGTTTGACTTAAATAACAAGAGAATAATGTTGTTTGTGTATGTGGATGGTTATTATTACTATATACTTGTATTAAAAAGTGCATTTATAAATGAGTTAGAAAGTAGTGCAATTATGTATTGTTCTATAAACAGTTTATTTCCTTTTTCTAGGTAATTTGAAAAGTAAACACTACGATGAAATCAGGATATGTGTTTTGACTTAACTTGAGCAACGAAACAGTAATTTAATATTGTTTTTATATAAACGTTACAACTTTTATTGTTTCCATAGTGGAAAATGATCTGAACATTATTGAATATGAACATTTTCTTTTCTAATTTATTTAAACATAATATTAATAGGAAAACTTTTCAATAACTAAAACAATTTTTATACGCTTAGAATGCAATCTCAAGTAAAATGTGTACGTACATGCAAATTTTAAATCATTTTCTTATACTTTTTTCATAATATTTCTTTAATGCCTGCATTGGTTTATATCTAGCCTACGCTATAAAAGTTGAATCCTTTTAAATGTCCTTTTTATGAGGTAGTGTTATGCCTATATAGCTAGAAACGAGGATTACAGGAGTTTAAATGAAATCCTAGCTCGGTACTAAAAAAAAATCTTATGTAAACCTCATTTTGAGCTCTTAATTAATTTTCATCAAATTTATGTACTATATAATTAACTTCTTTTTTTTCAGTATTAAAAATCTTTATCTTTAATTAGTGTAAATTATTAAATTTTATAGTCTTATTTTATGTTATCATTAAGCTTTAACAACATTCAACTATTGCTGGTTTAATGTCAATTGGTTAAGGCATTAAGAAAATGAAAATTGAATTGCTCGCAACGCGTATTGCATTTGAAATAGTTATTTACACCTTCTGTTAGTGCTGATTAGTAACATTAAAATTTGGTTAGAGAATTAATCAAGTTGTGTTTATGTGTAACAACGTATCTACATTGTTTGACACTGTCGCCTTAATGAAATTTTTACAAAATGTTTTTTAGAAGCATTTTAAATTAAGTCGACTTCCTTGAAAATATATGATGAAGAAAATTTTTATAATTGAACAAAGAAAAGTTGTACACAAAGCAAAAATAATTAAAAATGCTACAAACAGATTTTAATATAATTAACAAATAAGCAATCGATAACATCGAATCTTTTTAAATTTTAATTCTTTTTAATTATTAAATGTAAAGCTTCAGGTAAGCATAATTAGTTTGTCTTCGTTTGCTTACTAATTACATTTGAATGGAACATATGTAATAATAAACTTTTCTAATTATCTTAACACACACACACACACAATTTCAAAACAAGATGACAAACTAATATTTATAATATGAACTTTCATTTGCATTGCTCATTGCATTTTTATTTTCTCATCATTTATCTAGAAGAGAAAGAATGAGGTTTAAACAAATATGTTGTAATTATATGGCAAAATAGATAGAAACTTATCTTAATGATTCTTTAATTTTTATCTACTATGCATAATATAAATCCTAATTAATTCTCATCTATGAAAATATCAATTTTATATATGATTGAATTATTAATTGCATAATTATTATGCTACCAAAATTTTTCAAGTGTAACAATTTCATCTTTAAATATATGTAAGAATTTTGCATAAAATTGATTTAATTAAATGATAAATTATAAATGTTTGTTAAAATAACAGAACAATTCGCCTGAAGCAAATGCACCTTGATTCACGTGATATATAAATTTGAAATGCTAACATATTCGTAATTATTTTTTTATAAGTTAGATGTAACACGTACATAGATTGGTAAACGTTGTGGTAATAATATTTTGTAGGTTATTGTGTTAATTACATGTTAATCATTACTATAAGAGTGTTTCATATTATCATAACGTAATTTGTGAAAGTTATCACAAAAATAATTATTTCTTTAATTGGTTTAATCTTATAATAAATTTGACTCATTGATATGTTTGTTGCTTAATTGAAATTGTTGATAATTTCATTTATAGCAGTGCAGATATTGATGGAATTTTAGCATTCATAACGTTGTATTTCATCGTGAGCGTGGTAAGGTAATAGAGAAACATCTATCTCTGAACTCATTACAATCCCAGCATCAACAATATCATATTCTAATGACAGAGATCGACGATTTTGCTTGTCACTACCACGACGCATCGCCATGACGACGACGCCGTGTCGCCATCGCCACTCAACTTTTAGGTGCGCTCCTTGTTTGTAATACTTAGCATCACTGTTTCTTGTCAACAGGTGAATCTTTATTAGAACTTTGATATTAAATATCTCTTTGTATTCTATTGTATAGTAATGCAATACTTATTGAAGATTCTTTGTTTTCCTTTTTATTTATTTCTTTTATATGACAATACTGGAAATAGAAATAAATGAACAATATTTAATTACTTTTTTATTTCCTCATTATTTTCATTTTATTTACATAAATAAATAAATAGTAAATAGATATAATCAAAAAACAAAGAATTTTCAATAATAATTAAATTAAAAAGTTCCGTAATTTTTTTTTAAGTTGCGGTGTGTTATAAACCAAATTATAAAACATTTGTTGGTCAGGTGCGGTTTGACTCTTTTTTTTTGTATGTGTGACATCACCTGTCTAGCAACTGGCCACTTTTATTAACGAATTCAGTATTTGAAAAAAAAGTTTTATAATTATTCGGAATATAAATTTCGAATAACAGTTTCGAATGTGCACCCACAACCCCTTCATTTACATCTATTAGAAAACTATATAATAACTTATATATTACACATAAACTTTATGGCTAAAGAGTAAATCACTTAAGATTTGAATGGAAATTTAAATAAAAATTAGAATTGTTTATTTAACTCGACTATATTTTAAAATAAATAGACTTAATAAGAAATAGATAATTGTAGTAACTTAAGATTCAATTTTATTATTATTTTCTTTTTTTGAGTATTTCAAATACACACTTATATACATGTGGTCTATAAATCTTAACTACGAGACTAGTTGTAGTTGCAGCTCCGTCATGGCGTTAATAGATGTGGGACATTGGAGCGGCCGCACTTGTTACTCTGGAACGGCTATGATAGTAGAGGCATTAATTAATAGCCAATAATTTGATTTTTTAGTAAATATAAATAACAAAAAAAAACATATTTATATATAAAAATATTTTACAATTCATTCTTTCAACTAGTACATTATATTAACGTGACATTGTTGTTATTCGTTGATCTGGTGTATAAATAATATTAATTAATTAATTAATACAATAATAACTTAGTTATAAATAAAGTTAGAATCATGCTCGTAACGGCAAATGATAGCTTGTCGCGAGCACGAGTGATAAATGAAGATGAGTTAATATTAAATAATAATGCGTTGGGTGAATTTTCGAGGGATAAGAGGATGAAAGGGTTGTATATATTGAAAGAGGGAAGGGGAAATGGATGATTTGTGCGCGTTCAAGTTGAAGGGTTAATGCTATGGTGCTAATATTATAGCAATCACCCGTCTACTTAAATCGCACTAATAATAAAATCACTCGCTTAACCTGAACATCTTTGGAACCTTCGGAATACATCCTAGAATAATGTCTCCGATTGTCAATTAGCCACTTTCACAAACTCAGCGTTATCATATCCGCGTGCTCTCATAAATGTGGTGGTTGCACCTTTGCGGTCAATGGCGCGCACTCGTACGAATAAGAACGCGGCGACAAGACTTGCTACAATGAGTACCAACAAAAGCATCACAAGACCTGCTACAAAGCTTGGAACAGACATGCATATTGTTTCTGGATCTGCTGATGATGCCGATTGGATTACAACCGTTTCGTTACTAGCTGCTGAATTTAATGCAAAGTTTACATCTCCAGGTGCAACAACTTGAATGATTCGACTAGTGTTAACATCAGTCATTTCTTGAGCTTCACGTTTATATACTTTGCTCACAACGATGTTCATTGTTTCTGAACTACGCCTCCTTCTTGCTCCTTGCAATTCAGCGGGAAGATTTTCTACTGAACGTGGACGTCCTCCGAGCGTGGCGAGATTTCCTTCAAATTCATCAGCAATGCTGCTCTTTCTCTTCACTGTATTATAAACACCGTGATGTCCTGGTGGTGGAGGTGGTGGCAAATGAATGTCATTGCTTGTTTGAGATTGTTGTTGTGGTGATGGTGATGAAGGGTTTGAAGGATTTGATGTGGAAGATGATGATGTTTGAGCTTGTGGTGCAGGAACAACATCCGGATTGTTTTCTGAATAAGCGCCAGCAGGTCCTGATGGATGGCGTGGATCAGGGAATGCGGCAGGTGCTCCATATTCGGCTAATGGTGGTCCGTATTCAGCATGTCCATTTCCTCCAAAATCTCCAGCACCTAATGGTGGTCCATAAGCTCCTTCAATTCCAAGACCATGTCCTCCACATTTTGGTTCTGGACAATTGTAACGACAAACTTGGATGACACATTGGAAGTGAACGTTCATTGAATCAGGGAATTTGAAGGCTTGGAAGTATGCAAATGACACAACTGATGCTGATGGACCGAAATTCTTAATCTTTTGGAATTTACTCATAATCTTTGGCCTTACAACACAACCATATTGATCAACTAATTGTATTGGGGCACGTTTGCCGTCATGAGCCACACAGTTTCTAACTAACATGTCAAATTTGTTTTCATCATCTTTAATTGCAAGTACCATTGTCATCGTTTGACCAATCTTTACAATTCCGGACACTTCTGAAGCCCATGGTCCTTTTCCTATTTGAATTTGCATCCAACATTGCAAATTATCGCCCAAGAAATTGGCAGTGACTGCGTGTATCATATCAACTTGGAATGGACGGAATGTGACAGCCTTTTCGTAAAAATCGTACCAAGTGCAACGAAGTTTTCTGGCCTGATCCCATACTTCTTGAACGTAAGGATCGTATTGTATAATAATTGTATTCTCTACGTAACTTCCACTTGGCGTTGGTGCACCATAACTAGCAGCATTATGATTAGCAGATGATGACATTCCACAACTATTCAAAAATATTTCAAATGTTGCACTAAGATGTCCAGTTCCTGGTTTTAAATGAACACAATGTGGATCACTATAGAATCCTTTCGAGAATATCATTCCATAAAATGGTCGATCGAATTCGATATTAACTCGCATATGAGTTTTTTCGCATTGCACTTGCAAATGTTTAATTTTTGGCATATCTGGAGTTGCCAATGGCCATGGATCATCAGGTCCTTGTCCGCTCAATCCTCCACCTCCTCCTCCTCCTATGTGAGCTGGTGGTGCATATCCAGGTCCTGATAGCGGTGGCCCATAAACCGCTCTATGTTCTAATGGCAAGGATGCCGAATCAGAAAGAGGGGCATCGCATCTACTTTCCTGCAAAGAATTAATTTTATCGTATGAATTCAATTTATGTAACAATTAGCAGTAATTGTATGCAGGTACCATGCAGTACATGAACATAAATCAGTTGCGGGTAATTGAACTATTATCATAATAAACTCACCTGTAATAGTAGGATGGATAGAACACCAAATATAATAAGCCGTGATAAGGTCATAGTACCAATTTCAATTAAAAAATAAATAAATCTGCAAAAGAAGAAAATAAACAATATGAAATTAAATAATTCCAAACGAAAGCAGATGTTGATATAAATAGGAGCTAATGTCATTGCCGGTATACCTTTTTCTTTCCGCACCTGACGAACTCTGACCCACTAACACACTCCTAACCAAACACAGTTCAGTGGCCAGCAGCATGCGAATGTATCAACACCAACTTAAGCCTAATCATTCAACAACCTATTCTCTTTTATATTTACTTAATAAAATAAACAAATTTACTTTTGTACATTCATTGAATAAATGAATGAATCTGCCGACAGGTTTGCATTGCAAAGCAACCTGCAGGATGTTTATGATAGTCTTGTTGCATGCTCCTGAACCATACCATTTACTCCCCCTAACAAACTTGAAACTTCCACACTTGTCCCACTTTCACCCTTTAGCCATACAACATACAACATGTGTTACCTCACTCATGCAAGAATACAGTTATTCAAGTTGAGACGCTTTCTCCAGCCGTCGCGATCTATCGTCCTAATTAGTTTTTGTTAGGAATTCCGACCTGTTACACTCTACCGAACCGGAACATTTTGGCCCTAGACAATTGTTTCTTACATACACGCCTACCAAAAACATAACATTTATGTACTTCCAAAATACAATGCATATTTCATTTCAACCAGACAATTTTTATTTAGTACATTTATAAATTAATAATAAAAAAAATATATTTATAATTTTGTTGATGCCTCTGGGTGAGAATATTTTAGCCGTAACGGAACATTTTAAACAATTATCTAAGTGAAGTCCTACTTATTGCTACTGCTGACAGATGCATGCGGCCTTGTCATATCAGACAAACATTTGCAGTTTGCTCGAATAAGAGCGAACAATCAGAGAGAAATGCAGATGGCGATTGCCAGTTATGTTATCTATTTCTACTCATCGCTATCGCCGACCGACATAATAATACTAGAGTGCGAGAAAGTAGAACGTAAGAGTGTGTTATTGCCATATAACCACCACTTACAACAATCTTACAAATCAATTATTCTTATTTTATGCTAATTTATGAGCAGCAGCAGCAGCAGCAGTGCGCCAATCCTTTCCACTCTCCACATCCAACAACGTCAATCGAATTTCCTCAATCTTTCAGGAACTAATCTACTATGTACATACATTGTTTTCGCATATGTTAGGACATGATTGATTCGATACCAGATTGTGGTCGAATCATATATCAACATCATCAGTGCACACTTTGGCACTATTACTTATACATAAAACATTTCTGTGATTTTCGGGATGTACAACATTACACCTCTGTTTTCCGAAAATCCGAAAACATAATTTAGTTTATGTTACATCATTCGTTCATGTAACCTGCTCTATGTAATGAATGATACCAAAAATTTATAATAGTTGACGATTAAATAAAATAAAAAGTAATGCGAAGAGGATACACCGACAGTTTTCTATTTCTATTGTCTTTGATCGCTATCGTGAATAAAATGAAAATATTTTCTCTTTTTTTAGATACTTTTTGCATTGTTTTTTGGTAGAGAGCATAACTGTTTAACAAACCGCAAAAATCTTCTTTTTATTAAAATTATTACAAAAATTTCTCTTCTACTTTGACGTTGAATAATAAATTTTGTCATTCTAGATTAATTTTTAGTTGGCTTTTACAGATTATTAGGAATCATTACTGCTAGATGTTGTTGTTTTTTTTATTAAATTATACAATTAATTAACTTAATACTGTTGTTTCACTACAAGTAATTCAATCTAGAGCGTGAATGCAATATTTATAAATGTTAATAATTATTATATATTATATGTATGAATACCTATTTAAGCAACCAAATAGAAATTTATAAAAAATCTCAAACCGTTAAATCCGTTAAGTTTTGCAGTATAGTAATTTTAATTGAAATATAATAGACATAAGAAAAAATCAATAAAAACTATCAGAGTGAAAAGACATATTAAATAATAATCTAATTAAGACAATAAATTCATTATCGAATTAAATAGCAAATGTTACAATATTGCATAATGAAAACTATATAATAATAATTTGATGATTTTTCAATTATCTTTTATTAAGTCATTTCTCATTTTTTCTCTCCTAACTGTATATTACTCATTGACACTAATCTCTTATTTTTACGTAGTTTGCTAACAAATTTTTAATTTGTATAATAATATAATTTTGGAATTTATTAAAAATGCATTTAGTTTGAAATTTAAATGTATGCGACAATGTATGACCTAATTACGGTATTAGATAAATAAAATGTATGAAATAATAATTATGAAATAATTGTTAAGCTTGTGGTCAAAATATATGATGAATAGGTAAAGTTTATAATAAATGAGTTAAGTATCATATAATTACCGAGTTAATGCACTATATTAGCTGGTTATGAAGCGCTTGCGTATTTATACATTGACACACTAACTTGCTTTCCTTTCTCAATCCACTGTGTGCTCAATAACACATCTACACAGATAGCCTATAGCAATATTATAAGATTAAGAAAGCCTTTCTTTTTTCGCTTAAATTTAAATGATATTTTCCTATATTACATGTTCAACAGCAATTTATTTCGCTTATTTATTATAAGAGTGTATCATCAGAATTCCAACTTTTAGGACGATTAATGCGCGCACGTTCCTAACTTTTCCCGCGTTTTAGTTATTTGTAATTCATTCTCCTTGTCGCTTAACTCACCTTTTTGTTTTAGTTTTTTTGAATAGTGTTGAATGTAGTATTAAATCACTTTAAGGGTAAAATGATTTTTTCCTATTTTTATAGTCCAATTTGTTTGTTGATATTTTTGGCACAAAAATTAACACATTACACTTTACCACATCACAGTTTAATTGTAGCACTCAATAGTGTAAAAAATATCCAATACACAATATCCGTGCTAACTAAACGAAAAGTAATACACTTAAAATCTTCCGTTGGTTTTATATATACATGTGAAAGTTTTCCCCACTCTATCTCTCTTTTATACTATAGAAGAAGAAGATACAAGTGGAGGAAGAGAGTTTTACCATGGTACCCCGGATCTAACCTTCGCTTTTGGTTTAACATTGTAATAATTTTTTTCGTGATCTTATTAGTGACGCATTCGACCATCACTTTCTTTCCTTCTTGCAAAGAGTTGACGCACATTGAATGAATACATGAAAAAATATTGCACAAGAAGACAAATACCTGCACATATCCTGCTACAGATCCTTCTATCTTATATAATTGGAAATTTTCGAATCGTCAAACGATGAAATTACATAAAGTGTTAATAACAATAAAAAAAACATATTTTCATTCATTTTACGGTTGACGTAAATAACTTTCTATATACATTATTTTTCAAGCACCAAATAATTATCGATAAATTATTTTGGTTTATTTTGGTATGAAGCTGCATATGAGGGATCAATCTTTATGTCATGGGGGCTTAATTTGTGTCAGTATTACAAATCACTTGCAAAATTTACATTCTTCGGAAATTCCTTGAAGGAAAGGAATTTCAAATTCAATCAATTTTAAAGTTTTAATGCAAATGGAAATATCGATTTTTCTAAGCTCATAAAACGAACATCTATTGGCTTTTATTTGCTCTCACTCATTCTCCAAGTCCAATTTTTCAACTTAATCTTATCACAACACTCGTGAAAAGTAAAAGTTTTTAATTAAATACTAATATTCCACAATTAGCATGTTTACCGAAACATATAGGCCACATAAATGATGCTAATTATTTTCTTTTATTATATTATTTTCTCCAAAGCTATTATTTCAATTGTATGGAAATTATTTTGTAATCTAAACCGCGGTGAAATGTTTTTGTTTTATTTTTGTTGATTTAAAAAAATGAAATGATGATGAGTAAAAATTGTCTCAAAAATATTTTGATCAAAAAGTGTATCAAATTACTAAACGAGACACATATTAGTCTTAATTTTTTTACTACTGCACATAAGTGTCTTCTCTAACCTTGCAAAACATTTAAACAATTTTATTCTGTTACATGTTATTTCAGTGCGTGACTTTCATAACTGAATTTTATATCAAAAAATAAATAAACTATTAGGTCAGTAGAATCTTGCTTTAAAAATTCTATCAGGATTTTATTACACACAACAAAAGGTAATCTAAAAAGAATATTTTGCTTTGTAAATAATTAATTACGTAATGAAGAAATTTATGTATGCAAATAGAATAGAATTGAAGTAATAAAATATAGAAATAATGCATCCACTTTTTACTCTAAGTTTTTCTAACTTGAAAGGAAAACACACTACACTTTCCATACCCCTATTAAAGTACATAAAGATATTTAAATATTTATTCATCCATCTAGTATTAAAATCTAGCTAAAAGGAAAAAAGAGATTTGAAATTTTCTTTAAATAACATAAACATGGCATGTCTGTTTGTAATTCATTTTAAAAAATATATATTATATATTGTAACAACTTTGTTTGTTGTTGTAAATGGTGTAAGTAAGTTTTATCTTATTGATGAGATAATTCCAAAACAATGTATTATTATTATAAGATAATTATAAGTTTAAATTATAAACGCATCTATTTATAGTTTCTCTCTACACGTTTCAATAAAGTTATGAACTTGTAGTGCTATTATTATATATTGTTATACAATGATATGTAATAAAAGAAACTTTCTTAATAATCAATGAGATCTCTTAAAAGATGATTAAACACACTGACATAATTTTGACTAAAATTTATTTTCTTTTTTGTTAAGAATATTAGATATCATTACTAAACATTTTTAGAAGATGTATTATTATGTCATAAAACATTCATTAAACGACAAAAGAGTTGTAATAGATGAATTTAACATTACATGCTATGTTATTGGAGATATGTCATGATACAACACGTGCTTAGAAATTAACTAAATGTCTTTTAAAACTCACTTTATACTAAGCAAATGTTTGTAATTTTCTTCCATTATTTTCGTATAAATAAATTGCGAATTTATAGCTTTTAACTAAATGATTGTTTACGCTTAAATAGAAATTAAAAAATTGTGGTTTAAACCTTTTGCGGTAATTACAAACATTTTTACTAAAAAGTTCATTTGCATTTTAGGATTTTTTGGTTGTTGAAAAAGGTTCTATTAATTATCTTTGCGCTTAATTTACTTTTAGTGAGGTATTGGGGATGTATTTAATGTGCAACTCACATCCAAAAATTTTTTTATATAAAATTCAACGTCCAGTTTAGTTAAGCCAAAATTTTTATTGAAGAATCAATTAGGGAACTGAAAGGAGAGTAAAGATCATAGTAAATGTAAAATTTTCATGTTATCACGTTTTCTTTTCTTATTTTGCAAAGTGCACATTCATTACATGAATGTAATTGGAATTTAATGTTAGTTGATTGTAGCAAGTTACAAATGAAATCCAATTCCAATTGAAACAAAAGAAATCCTAGAATATTTAAATCCTTCTACAAGCTTGATTAATGTTAATTATTCTTTTATTAATCTCTTCTTCGCCACGTGTTGAATAATATGTAGGGCTCTAGTTCTTGATACATACATCTATTGTTTAATTGTACCACATTTACACTTTTGAATTGAAAAGAACTTTTGTTTTAGGCTGAGAGAGATTGTTTAACAAATAACAATGTTGCATATTTAAACATATGATTAACGCTTGATTTATTTTTAGTTTTATTTAACAAATTTGCTATAAATATTTATTAAACAAAATCATTTTTGCGTTGGATTAAATACAATTTGTTATTTGCGTTGTTTATATGAAAAAAAAATAGGTTACAATAATTCTTCACTTGACTCACTTGAATAATATTCAAAAAATGTTTAAATGATTATCGTACACACCTTTGCAATTCATTTTGCATGGAACGTAGGACTTTATATTTGTCCTAAAATATTTGACAAAACTGTGTCAACGTTAACAATTAAATTATTTTACATTATTTATAGCGAATCACACAATTCATTTCATTCAATTATATTGTTATGCAAAATTTGTAATTAAATTTATAAATAGAAAGTAAAGTAACCGATTTTTCTGCATGCTACGGGCTCATCAATAATCCGTTTTAAGAGTGTATTAAATCATTTTGTAAAAAAAATTTGATGTAACATGAATATGTTGATGTTTTATATTTAATTATATCTTTATTTTATTAGTATAAATAAAGAGTCGCACACCGATACCGGTTTCGGGCTCTAGGAAAAAATAATTTTGGGATCCACATTTCATTTTGTGGAAATGTAACCTACTGTAGATTACCTACAGAAATTGAAAATATTTTTTATGTAGATAATGTTTGTTTATAATTTCATTTTTATCTCATCTTTTTCAATGCACTTTATGGTCAAATGTCTTAGTTTACCGAGACACCTATCACTTGACTTTGCCTACGGTTTAATAAGCCACTGAGTATTAAAGGAAATAAAGAAGAGAAACTGTTTTATATTTAGTCATAGAGCAACAAAAGTTTTCGTCAACTCAAATCTTAAATCTTAATGTACGTACATAAAAAAATAAAGCTTTTGAATAATTTTATGAATACGAAAGTCCTCCGACTTCTTTTATAATATTTTCTTTCACAAACGCATATAAAGCTTTCATATTATTTCGTTTTATTTATTGTATTATATGTCGAGTTGAAACATTATGGAACGTAAATATTTATTATAAAATAAATTAGGCAATTATTCGATAAACGTTTTACAATTACAAAAAGTTATTACGTTCATCCAATATGGAACTTATAATAGAATATTCAAATACAGATCTTAATTACGTAAGTTCTCTCTCAAAATTTCTCCCTCTTGGTATTTTCTATGAATATTATTAATTCGTTTATTAAATATTTCGTTCGGGATATTAATTTTATTAGATGAAAACAAGTTTTTGTGCGCCTTTTTTCTTATTTATACTATAATCATTGATTAATTAATTAAAATATCTAAAAAGATTGTTATGTACATATTAATTTTTCAATCAATATGTGTTTATAATGAGGATGCAAAAAACGAGTTTCTTCTTTCCTTTCGTGTTAAAAGCTCAATTTTATAGTTTTGCAAAATAGTAAATATTCTAGGTCATTTCATATATCAAAATCACTTCGTACAAGATATGCAAAAACGAAATTGTTTACTAAATTAAATGTAACGTTATTGATATATGATCCACATTCTTACATACATACTTATCTCTGAAACTAGTTATTAATTTTTTGATGTTATTTTAATATCCTCTATGTAAAATAATTGAAAATAAACCAAACCAAATAGAATCTAGTTAAAAAAAAATAATAAGTGATTTTAGGTTGGGCCCATACAAGATTATTTTTAAATGAATACTTTCTAGCGATTATTTGTCACAAATGAGTCAAAGAAAGTATCATACATGGACGCGTAATCAATACCATCAAATAACAATAATAAAAAATTGTATTAGTCATGCATTAATATTCATAGGGATTGGTGAAATATGTAGGTATTATGAATTGACAAAAGGAGTAATCAGAGATAGGTATTCTAAATCTCGATGACGCAAGCGTTGGTCGCTTTCACTCACAGGGGGTAAAAGCAAAACGTGCCTTGTGGTACCCGCGTCATGTATTTTTTAAATCGGATATCATTGCACCCGGATGTTCGTGAAAGTGTTCGCACAATACAATTGCAACACATTCTGTTTTATTTTATGTACATACATACATATGAATAATTGCATGTTTAACTTCAACTACGACAGTCTATCACGAAACAATGACGATCTAGAATTTCTTAATTGTTTTTTTGTTTTAATATTGGTTTAGGATTCCACAATGATGATTATACATTCATTATATATTCGAATAATTAAATTACATTGTAATTTATGTTAATCCACATTATATCCAATTAAATATTTGATAAATTATTGATTAACGAATTACAATTTAACAACGAAAATGATTTTTATTTTATTAATCTCAATTAATCTAATAATCAAATGCATTATTTTTTACTTTTGTATGTAAACTTTATTGTAATATTCAATACTATTTTCTGCGCAATAAATCGGCGAACAAAAGAGATTTTTCAAACTATTCTTATCAATATCGTTGAAGGTTTATTGCGCAAATTCGTATTTGTGCTCAGTAAGTCACGTAAGCACTTCGTGAGTGATCAAATAGTTGTTTGTGTGGAATTAGGGTGAGCTTTAGTTAATTATTTAATTGTTTCGTTTAACGAAAATTATATGCAATCACATTTATCTACATACATACAACTTTCATTTGTTTTTTATATTTTTTAAATGCATTGTACTGTTTATTACTTAACCAAATAAGTAAGAAAGTAAAAACGATGAGTGTACTGGTATTATTTCTAATTATCAATTCATTTGTTGTGCAATATTATGTTGGTTGACAAATTTAATTAGATTTTTGACTTTTATTTATTAATGACATATGTGAAATTCTAGAGGATCTATTAAAACATTGATTATTATTAGAACAAAAGCGATGAGTTAAAAACGTATTTGCAACCGATTTTTAGATTTTATTTGCAAGTAATTAAAAAGCCTGTCATAGACATTGGTGGGAATGTGAAATTATCCGAAAACAAGCAACAACGCAACCCTTTTTCAATTACAAATTCAAATACGTCACCCCTTTTCACTTTTTAATTATAAATTCAGACGAATCACAAAAAAAAGACTAAAAGCCAAAGCTTCCCTTCTAATTTTCAATTATCAAAGTCATACAAAACTCTGTTAGATAATGCTTAATTGATTCTTGAAGAAATTTCAATTTTCTATACTTTAAAAAACAACAATCAATTCTTATAATGTTTGGTTAACAGCCATTCAATTAATTTTTCAATATTTATTATGAAAATTGCTTTTAGAAGAGTGGAAAGTTTTTTTCACTTACTTACTTACTTATGGAAATCCTTCTATAAAGTAAACAGAAGCGATTTAGATTAAAAAATTAAATGTTTATCAGTTTGTCACTATTAATTATTTAATTAATAAACATAGTTATTTAGAAATTTGCTATGCAAATATACTTAAGAAACTACCAGTTCCTGTATAAAGCGTTTGCTTTTATTTATCTTTTCAACATTCTTAGATTCTATTGAAAAATATTAATCAACAATTAATTCTTTTTGTGCGCAAATAGAACGTCTATGAGGAAAAAATGTTAATTACTATCCTTTATACTAAATAACAACCCCAATTGTGCTCTTTTTTAACGAATAAATGATAGTCGCTCGAGTTTAATAAAAGATTGTATAGTAGGGATAATTCTACCCTTCATGTGCAGTTTTGAATAATAGCTCGAATGTTGTCATGTAAAATGCAGACATAAAGTATTTTAAACGAGATTTGTTTCGCATAACACACCAAATTGATTTAAGTTTTTTTCAATTGTTTATTTTACCAAAAAAAAATCATTTGAAATTCAATGTTGAATGTTGTTTTAAATCAATTTCTATTTACATATAAAGAAAAATTAAATTTCTAGGCTTCAACCTGTAAATACTTTAAATTTTATATATTTAAGGTCATAAGTTAGATGTATGGGGTCATTTACATTTTTGTCTCTCTCTCTTATTATAAGTTTCGAATGTAACAATTTCGAGATTTACTGTTGACTGTCATCGAGTAAAATGCTTTGAGGCTGTTTAAAACAATACTAACCCTTCCTACTGTATAATTTATTAATGTATTCATCCTCACAGAACTCGAAAACTTTGTCATTTATATCTTCTATCTTTTTTAGGCAGTAAGTAATTAATAGTACTTATAAACAGCACTAAATTTTATTTCATTACATTCAAAGAGAGTTTAAAACACTTAACTTCTATAAACATTTTTGTCTGTTTTACTTTTTTAATTAATGAAGTTATTACTAACCAAACAATCAATAGTAAAATGTTTTAAAAATAAAAGTTTAAAAAACGTTTCATGATTGCCTAAAGCATCTTGAGACATCTTCACTAATGAGAGATATTATATAGATTGTTATCTGTAATAATTATGAAATAAATCATTATAGTCACACTAAAATTATCTAATAATATGAACTTTTCATTTTAATTAGCTTCAATAAAATTATGATAAATATTTGCATTTCACGCAGGTTAATTAATTTATATTTTGACATATGTACAGCTTTTCGGTAATAAATTATATTTTTAATGTGCCTAATAAAAGTTGAATATTTGAATTTTGTACTTGAATGTAGACCACTGAGCGCGTTATACAAATTAATGGATTTATAGTGCAATTGTACATGACATGTTAAAATTATTAACAATTATTTGCCTAAATTGAGAAGGTTTAATATATAGATAAAAGCAGGAAAGGATTTAAAAGGCTAGAGGAGTATTATATGTTACAGTACCAATTACACACTTAAATCTTTTATGATTTATTACATCTACTTTCTCTTTTAAGTATATTATGTATCTATAAATTAAAAGGGGTTGATATAACAAAACACTTTTTTAATACCATATCAGATTAAAAAAACGTTCTAACAAAATATATAAAATCCTATTATAAGTTTTATTATAATCAACAAATTTATTACTATAGTTTTTTTTTTTAATATTGACAATAATTTATTAACTTAATTAAATCTCTAAATTTTAATTACACTAAAAACCCGATGTACGCGAGGGTTATGTTCCTCAAAAAGCTCGCGTACATAGAATCCGCGTAAATGGAAAAGAGGGGTTAGGTTCCAACACTTTTAAAAAACTAAACTCAAAGTTTTAAAATAACGTTTATTAGACAAAAAAAAAGTATTTCATAAAAAAAAAGTACATACTTGTATGTAATGCATAAAAAAACTAAAATATAATGCATAAAAAACCTAAATTCAATGCATAAAAAAAACTAAAATTATGTATACATTTCTATGTATTATGAATACAATTAATTCGTTTATTGTATTCGGATAAAACATAATATTTTTAATACAACAAAAATTAATTCGCGTTAAAGTGAAATTTGCTTCGCGTACAAAATTTAGATATCAAGATCTGTTTCGCGTACCTCGGGGTCGCGTATGTGGGATTTAGTGTACTTTAAAACCTGCTAAAGTGAGCACCTGTTTAATGTGACCAAATACTTTGGTGGTCATTTTAGCAGTTTTGTGCGTTTACATATGAAAATTAAATATAAACATTTCTTCGATATAAAGAATATATTTACAACAGTTTATTGTGCATTGATTAGTAGATAAAATTTTATAGCAACCTCCTATTAATTAGAAATTAGTGTACTTTAAAACCTGCTAAAGTGAGCACCTGTTTAATGTGACCAAATACTCTGGTAGTCATTTTAGCAGTTTTGTCCGTTTACATATGAAAATTAAATATAAACATTTCTTCGATATAAAGAATATGTTTACAACAGTTTATTGTGCATTGATTAGTAGATAAAATTTTATAGCAACCTCCTATTAATTAGCAAAACATCTCGTTATCATATGAAAACCAACGTGATATCATTTGTTACAAAGCAATTAATCTGATTTTCTGGAATGTCTCATTAAAGAATGAAAGTTTATGCATTTTATTTGAATTTACATCCTGCTGCAATCGTTTTATATATTTCATTATAACAGTTTTGTTCAATGATAGTATGAAGTCGATAAATTTTCAATTAGTGACTGACTGCACTCTTTGAAATCAGATTTCAAATATAAATGACAAGCGTTTATAAAATGTAACAAATAAATAGTAATGATGGTGATAAAATTGCGGTTAATTATCGATTATTCATCACTATTCTGTTAAACTTTTTTTTTTACTTAATATTCATTTCTGAATTTGCATTTATGGATGGTAGCGCGTTGTACATACAATATATGCAACTTTTATGGTGAACAATTACAATTGTACTATGGATATAGACATGAAATACATAAACACGTATGTTGATATTATGTCAACATGCTGAAAAAATGTAGATTTGATTACAATGTGTACGTGTCTTCGTGTAGTAGCAAATAAACTTGTACAAGAGTATATTCATTCATTTCATGAATTCTTTGGAGTTGAAATGCTCAAGAGAGCGTGTCTGCAAACATCTTTTCATATAATGGATGTTTTATAATCCTTGAAAGATTGTCAAATGATTTATTGGGGCCACTATCACTTATCAGTAGCAAACTACACAACAATAACATAAAAAATTGACAAACTCGAATACAACATAATACATGTTTGATATGATATGTGTAAGTTAGAAATTTGAGTATTTGGACCATAACGGTTTCTTTCATTATTCACAATATAAGTGATGAGAAACTCCCAAACAGAATTCTTCTTCTCCTTTTTTTTTTAATTAATTCCACTTCAGTTTTAATTTCTATTTAAAAACTAACAATACTAAACGAAATGTAGTTCTTTTGCTATAATCCATCCAAGATACTTACCTACTTTTTGCCATCGTTGTTAGTTATTTATTTTTTCTTCGTTTAATCGTCGCTTCCTCTTCATTAGAATTGCAGCGTATCTTCGAGTTTCCTGCTCTAGTTAATAATTAGGTACTAATTGAGATGAAATAATATTGAACTCTAATTGCCTGTATTCATGTATACTTCATCATTTAATGCCGTCATCAATATATCACCTCAACACCAAATTAAATAAAAAAATATTTTCCGAAATGAAATATATTTTTTAATAATAAAATTTACTTTCTACACATAAATCGTACAATTTCTGCCTAAAGATCAATTTGAACGTTATGTGCGTAGGTGAACAAACGCTTTCGAAATGAATCATTAAATTGCCATCTATAGATCATCAAGATTTATAAAATTGCAATTTCGTTACAATTATTTCAGTTTGATAAGCCCATTTGCATAAAGCAATCAGATTATAATGTTGTTTACAAACTAAAAATGTTAGAAAGTTGATAAAAATCTATCAAAATCAATTGTAGAGGCAATGTCAAGGTCGATGGACACTGCATAGCATAGAATCCGGATACGGACGTGGCCTAGATTTCTCCATGGTTTGTGTTAGTTGTTCTCTTGCCGTAACTCTACGTTTGTATAACCACTTAATACCATCATCTTTCCTTGACTGTGTTACTACTAGAGACACTCTAGACTCTTCAACACCTCACGTCTACGTATGAGGAACAACGTCAATGATATTACACCAGTTTCTCTTATTAAAGATTATTCGATATCATTTATAGTCTTTTATTCACGTCCAAATAGACATAAAGAACGTGCCAGAAACATCATTTATATTATTTATTAACACAATTATTAGTTTATTTACAAATCGTACAAATATTGATTCATTTTTTATTTGAGGTATATTTACATAATTCGTATTCAAACTGATTTATGTTTAGCATAATTTTTATGCACGCTTACCAGGTCAAATTTTAATAAAATTTAGCAATTTACTACTTTCAAATTAATTGCTCACGTATATAGATCACGATTCCTTAGTTTAAGATAAACATATAGTTTTGACTGGACATGGCGAAAGTGAACTATTTAAGAGTGGATAAAAGTGTAACATGTTTATAATAAATTTTATTAAAGGAAGGAAAGGAGTTGTTGTAGGCCAAATAAGAGTAATGAAGACGTTTAAAGCAACTAATAATAGTCAAAGATAAAGTAAAAAATTGATGAAAAAAAAAAGAAAGGCGTTGCTAGTCATAAAATGCATATCTAAATAATAAGAGAAAAAATGAGCTTAATTAACTTAACAAATGCGTGAGTGAATCAATTGCTTTTTCTCTGAGATAAATCAGTTGTTTTTCTCTATTTTCGGTGATTTGTATACAATAATAGCACCTTTTACTTTTTTTCATGTAAAACTTTACACAAAACATAATAAACCTAGATTTTTAATTTTAGGACAAAAACCATTTCGACTATAATTAAATTAATAAATCATTAAACATAATTTTATGTCTTAAACGTTGTAATGCAATATTTTGATGACAGTGAAACATATAATCAAGTATTTTCTTATCTTTATTTATTTACAGGTTCAAGTTCATGAAATTTATTCATATAAATAAAAATTAACTTGTTTTCTTTTTCTTTATACTCCTTCGAGTTGATAGTTATTTTTTTGCGATACTTATTAGCACTAGCACCTGGATTCAAACCGAGTGGAAGTCAGTTCACAGGCAGGCGCTAAAACTGCAGATGTGGTCTTAAATTAACTTGTTTTAAATCATTAACCAAAATTTATTATCCACATTAATGATAAGCATTTTGACTTTCTTTAATTTAATAAGTCATTGTGCAGTCTCTTAATTAACATAATTGTACTGTGAAGACGAGACACAAAATTCTATAAACAAAAACTAATTCGTGAGCAATGCATCGTGTTTTTTTTCTATGGAACCGGTCCTATTCTACTTTAAGTCGGTATTTTAAAATAACAGCCTAATGCTTTTTTGATAAATTATTATAAATGTTATTTTTCTCAGTGCGTATACATACAAATTGAAAAAAAAATGCGTTCGGCGCTTGTATGATTTGAAAATAAAATTAAAGAGTTGTAATTACGTCAATGTCAAAGAAGACGGATGTAAGGGTTCTCAACTTTCTCCTTGCTCCCACGAATAAACCCATATAATTTCTACTTCCCATTTTATTCAATATACACTTATTTTACTTGATAATACAAGTTTATCTTAATTCCATTACCAACATCCATATTTATGCCACATAAAAATTTTACTACATGACGCGTATAAAATGCGATTTGGTGAGAAAAGGGTGAATATATATTCGATTTTGAACGTGATATTGATAGTGTAATCTGGCATGTAATGAAGACTGAAGCTGCTGCTAGCAATGACATGCTTTAAAGAACTAATTAGAAATTAAATCTGTGTCGCGTCACTTACCACATGTCAAGTAATTCTAAACAAAATCACTGATTAGCTATGCTATTAACCATCGGATGTAAAGCATATTAGTTTGCATAGAAAACTATTTCATTTTCACGCCAAGCCCTCACCTCATTATCACTATTCAATTGAAATATCTGCATCCAAAAATTATCCTTTGTTATTAAACGAAATGTGATACCAAAAATCAATCCATTCATTATTTACAATTCAGTACACAAAATTTTTACAAAAAAAATTTTGTTTGGCTTCATTATGCAGTTTATATTTACCAAACAATGTGATATGATTAATTATTGTAATAAAACAATTAGAATAAAATTTCATGCTTGAATGGGTATAATAAGCGAAGACAATAAAAAATGTTTTTATAAATGAATTACTAACAGCACATGTTACTTAATTTAGTAGTTTTTCATCTGAATATGAATTAAGAGAGTTTCACTGTAACTTAATACGATTCTATAATCATTAATTTAAGTATCTTTTATGGTCTTAACACGGCCACAAGCTACAACTCAACAATACCTAGAACACACCACACACACTCACATCCAGATAATTTATAATCAGTACCTTTAAACTCACTATTATAGTCTACGATTTGTCTGGCTATAAAATACGATTGATAATTTCATTAGCATTACAATAAAATTTTATTATTACTATTAATTTATGAGGAAAGGATGTGTCTTATATTATATTTGAAGTGTGGCCTGTTCATCATAACCTTGGAGAAAACAGTGAACTACTTCTTTTTCAAAACAACTATGAAAGTATTACAAATAAATAAGCAACTTCAACTTAAGAATTGACAGAATGAATACGTTCATTAAATAATTTTTCTTATTCGTTTGTATTGAGTTGATCTAACTAAAGTCATGAAAATTTTAATTGGTTTACAAGCAAACGAGCAAGCAATATTCTTCTAAATTTATTGTGCAAAACAGAATGTTATAAAAGTGATAGAAAAGAGAGTTTTATTATTATTTAAGTACATCTCATTAAGTCATTTAATTAACTTGAAATTACACCTATATTGATGCACATATAGATCTAAACATTTTCATCATTGATGAGAAGTTACTTTGATGAAGAAGAGCAAAGCAAAGTTGTTCATCTGTTTGTGACATTGATTAACATTAAACGACATTTCTCTTCTTTGAGGTATAAACTTGTTCAACTCAAATTCAACATTCAAACTAAAATCTAGCAGCCACTAAGTTAGATCATTAAATGAATCTAAATATACAAATCATGCGATTGTCATAAAATTTATTACAAAACATTGCAACGAATTTGAATGAATTTGGTTAATTAATTGTAACACACATGTGTTGTGTCCGTTCATGTAAATTTACCACTTTTTGTCATATAAAAAATCACACCAGCCAGCACACATAGTTTTGCTTTATTTTGACTGCAAGATTTATCTGCGTAATGCTTTACCCAACTTCATGTTAAAATGTTGATTTTCTTCACACCAATTTATCATTGCAACTTTAAATTAACAGAAAAGTAGTTTGAAATTTTCTCTTGCTATTATTCAAAGTAGAGATTCAAATAAAACTCGAGCAAGAATTTTAATCAAATTAACACCAAAAAAAAATTATTAATTAATAGCAATGTTTAATTTTGTGCAATTAAAAGCTATATTAAAAATGTATTACATAATTTAAATGATACAATTTTTACATAAATGAATTAATACAATTATATATTTTTAAATTTTCATCAAATGCATATTTTCCCTACATACGTTATAGAAAATACATATTTGAGCTTTGAATCATATTAAGAAATTTTCTCTTGCTATTATTCAAAGTAGAGATTCAAATAAAACTCGAGCAAGAATTTTAATCAAATTAACACCAAAAAAATGTTATTAATTAATAGCAATGTTTAATTTTGTGCAATTAAAAGCTATATAAAAATATATTACATAATATAAATGATACAATTTTTACAGAAATGAATTAGTAGTAATACAATTATATATTTTTAAATTTTCATCAAATGCATATTTTCCCCACATACGTTATAGAAAATACATATTTGAACTTTGAATCATATTAAGAAATTTTCTCTTGCTATTATTCAAAGTAGAGATTCAAATAAAACTCGAGCAAGAATTTTAATCAAATTAAGACCAAAAAAAAATATTATTAATTAATAGCTATGTTTAATTTTGTGCAATTAAAAGCTATATTAAAAATATATTACATAATATAAATGATACAATTTTTACACATATGAATTAATACAATTATATATTTTTAAATTTTCATCAAATGCATATTTTCCCTACAACGAAAATACATATTTGAGCTTTGAATCATATTAAGCAATTAATTGTGCATTGATCGGGTGGCAGAACCACAATAAAGGGGACTACATCAATTTAGGGCCCTAAAGCTAATTGATAAAATGGGAACCTATGTCAAAATAATGAAACTATTTTGTTCATTTCGCTTTTCTTTTCTAAATTATTTTTATAGAAGTTTGTTAGCTTGCATTAATTGCATTGGAGTGCATAAACAAAACTTCCTCTTTGTCTCAATACAAAGAAGAAGACAAGTTTGTTTAAATAAGCAGGAAACGATGTCCTAACTAAAATATTTATACATACTATAAACGTATAGTTTAAGTAAAGAAAAGCAACAATCGCATTTTAATTTGCTTATAATGTATTATATGCAGTGGCGTAGGTAGGTGCATATTCAGCACCCTGGAGCCAGAGCCATCTTATGAATTTTTGGGCCCTTGGGCTAATAAATTTTTGGGCCCTTGGGCTAATAAATTTTTGGGCCCTAATAACATTATTTAAGTAATTATCATAATAATTACATTAAAAAAAAAATTATTGCTTTCAGCATTTACTTTTGTACAAAAAAGAAAGCATTTTTTAAATAAATATAAATTTGTTTATTTATAAAAGTAGTCAGCAATCGTTAAAAATGAATGTTA
>JAODFZ020018560.1:0-10187 GCA_027574845.2 Deinopsis erosa
AAATTATATTTTTATTTAATTAAAATTATATTTTTATTTAATTAAAATTATATTTTTATTTAATTAAAATTTAATTAAACAAATTTCAAAGTACTATCAAACTCGGTTATAACGGGCACGGATATAACGAACAATTTAAGATAAAAGTTTATATAATAAATGTTCGTGTAGATAATAAATAATAGTTATGTATTACGAAGAAAATTGCAAATTATGTATAAAGAAACAATTTTGTTTACGAAAACTTTTTATATAAAAAACAAGTGAATAAACTTAATTAAGTTACGAGCACAATTCAATAAGTAATGTAATACACACATAAAACAAATAAATAATTTCTTTTAACAAGGTCAGTCTACATAAATAAAATCATATGTATGTTGACTCACCGAAATCAATGCGTTTGTTTCTGAAACAAGTGAAGAGCTGCACTCCGCTATTTAGCACAACACTTCATGCAACAACATCAAGTCATGAACTAAACACCGCGCAACTATCCGTTCTTCCCCAAATAAATAATATAATCTACTCAAAAATGGTTTTTATCAGTTACATAGATAAATTTGTACATACATTATATATAGTAAAGTAACAATATTGACACTCACTTAACAAGTTGTTAAACTAATTTATTTAATTTCTAATTGAATTTGATGGAGTATACTGTTTTATCATTTTCCTTTTTTACTTTACTATAAATTAATTATTTACTTGTAAGCATTAATGTACATATTTTTTTATTAGTTACACGTTTTCGTATTGAGCAACTATGTTAAAAATTGATGTCATCTGATAATTACCTATGGAAGTACAACCATAATCAAATATTGTAATTACTAGATACAGAGCCGAGTAAGCCCCTAGCTTGGGGTCCGAAGGTAGCTCAAGATTATTTTTTATAAATTTTATTATAATATATTGAAAACAAAATTAGAGAAAATGAAAACATGAAATTTGTCTTTTTTTTGTCCATTCAATAATTTTCATATATGCATATCTAATTTTTCTAAAAATTTTCATATTATGTAATTAATTTTCTGGAATAATATTTACTTAAAAATTGCTGATAAAATTTATTCACACATTTTCTTTCATAATTTATATTTATTGTTTCTTATTTGAATTTTAGTTATAAAAATTTATTGCATTTTTTATTTAAGGGTGCATTTTATAGTTTGACCTAGGGCCCATAAAAAGCTTAATCCGGCTCTGACTAGATAATTTGTGTTATGTCATTGCTATTTAATTACAACTTTTTTATTAAATTTATTTATTTATTGTCAACACCCCAAACCTTGACTGACATAAATTCGTTCAATATTCAATTTTTTTAAATATATACAATATGATTGCATAAAAATCAGATTTTTTTTCAATAAAAAAATCAGATTTACGTATTTGATTTAATTCTGATTTTTTTGATTTTTTCAAAAAAAAAATTTTTTTCCTGTCACTCAATCAATTTATTTAAATCAGATTTAAATCAATGCAACCCTGATATACAGTAAAACTTCGGTAACTCGAATTTTCAAAGGGCTCGAGTTATAAAAAAATCGATAGACATAATTTAATTTGATCTTATAGAAGTTCGAGTTTGACTATAAATATTTTAGTTAATAAAATTAAGTGACCTAAATTACTGCAAAAATAAAAAAAAACATATTTAGGTGTATTTTTAATTCTATGATGAATAATTTAAAATTCAAGTAGACTGATAAGATTAAACATAGATAATACACAGTGGCGTAGGTATCTCTTCAGGAGGAGGGCAGGAGAAAATAAAATCGGTGCGCCCTCATCTCCCCCACAGTTCAAAAAACCTAATTATGTATTTCGATTAAAAAATTATTAACAATTTATTTTAAAATTTCATTGTGCTTATTTTTTCAAGAAAACGAAAGCTTTCCACTGATACTTATCATGGCTGAGTAGATTATTTATTTATTAAATTATTTCAAAAAAAAATATTTTAAAAAAATGAGTGCGCCTTCTGCAGTTTGTTAAAATTTATCTAAATTGTTTATATAACCCGCAATTCAATAAACATTATAAAATCATTTAAAAAAACGACATTTACATGACATCAAAATTTATTTCATATCATCATATCATAATTTTGGTCCCCTCAACTTTAGAACCGTAATTTCTTAATTCTTAACTAAGATTAATTTTTATTGATTTTTTTCGGACAACAAAAATTAAACTCTAGCAATAATAAATATTGAAAAAAATATTTTATTTTCTCAATTATAAGTAAGAAAAAATAAATTAAATTAAATTAGTAAATTTTTTTTTTTTGAAATATTAATGTCCTCAGTGCTGTTTTATTTAAATCATTTTCATATTATAGACTAGAAGTGCAAATAGTTTTTACTCGTAATAACTCAACCTAAAAAATCTTTATTTAATTTGAATTTATTTTTTTGTGGGGGGCCCGTATATCATATTGTGCCCAGGGCCCGAAATTTATATAATCCGTAGCTGTATATCATAACAAATATGTAAATATAAAAATTCGGTAAAAAATATCATGTACGTCTGCATTTCTTTAATATTAAGCAAAATATTATCACTCAATTTATATAGGTTAATTATATCGACCAAAGTGAATTAATTAAAAAAAGTCGAAACTCATTTTGGATAAATAACCTTTTCCTAATCACATTTTTATGAGTTTTATATTGGCATATCAACATCGATCACTAAAAAATTATACACAAATTACTTGTACGCATTAAATCATAAATATTTAGATAAAATTTATCGTCTGCTTGAGAAATTAACATACAAACTTTTAAAATATGCATTTTTCTTTATAAAATTTCGTTTATATTAACATAATGCATTGTTTATAATGAGATAATTTGCAATGAATCATCGCGATGGCTTACATTTTGTGAAAGTAGCAAAATATCTTTTGAACAAAAAACAATGTTCAATTTTCCGGTATACATAAAACGAATGATATTTGCTGTAAAATAATTATTAGAAAGCGCTTGCGCATTTTCTATAAAATATAAATTATTATTGAGCCCATATGATGTGAATAAATAAAAAACAATTGAATAAACAATAAAATGCGTGCTACTAAATTATCTAGAATGAAAAACGGTGCAAATAACGAAATAAAAAGATAACTTAATGATGTGCTTGCGATAACATAAAGGACATATTGATTTTTCTATTTTTTAATTATGAATTTCACCTAAATACTTTGTTGGATAATTAAATAATGAATAAATATTTGTTTTATCTTTTCAATGCTAATTCACTCACCTGATGTTAAATAACATTTGATTATTGTGCAAATTGTTCAGTATGAGTAAGCTGAATTTTAAGGAAACACATTGTTAATTAAATAATTGAATTGCTGTTGGTGGAACCGTCGATGTAATTAAATGAAAATAATTAGCAATTATGCCACACAATTAATATAATATTCTACTTGAAATGAATAAGAAAGCAGTAAAGCCACATTTTCAGTACCTAAGTCTCTAGATAGCGTGCAAAATATTGGAAAACGGCGATGTGAAAATTTCCCCCTCCATTAGGAAAACCGTTCTCACACTGAAACACTGAAAAGCACCAAACTTTTCCTACCAAACCCGATGGAACTAATTTCATTCAATTATTGTATAATTTTCACATTGATTTAACGACATTAAAACTTTTTTAATAAAAAAACGTTTAGTGCATACGCAATTTCATATTTCTTTGGTAAAAACAATTGTTTGCTTATCAGAATTATATAAATTGATAATATATTATAAAATTAATTGCTACATACCCTAAATTGTAATTTTTCACGAGAAGAACCATCACCATTAATTATTATCTTTAGCAAGCTTGTAAATAACCTTACATTTTTGTTACTAAACAAAAAACAAATAAATGTTGCCAATTTTATATGAAATAGATCAAATATGAGAAAAATTGCACTTGCCTTAAAATTAAAAATATATTTATGAAATTATAAATATAAATATATATGTATTATATTTAAAAAAATAGTAATTAAATAATATTAGTTAAATATTTTAAATTTCATAAAAATTAATTGATCATTACCAATTTTTAAAGGCTTTCTATTGCCAACTCAAGAATCGAAATAATTAATAACTCCTTTTTTATTAATATTAATTAGTCATTGTGTTATATGTCACATAGTTATGAATAATAAAATTACAAAATGCATATATTTACAAAAATAAAAATATGTTTTGACAATAACGTTGAAAGATAAAATAAATCTTGCAACAGTGGCCACGACAAAAACAAACCGATAACCTCAAAAATACTCCGAAATTTCGAAGATGAATTTATTGTAAATATTGAGTAGAATAGTACATTATGGATAGTTGTTTTAAAGTAATTGTTTTTGTATGAATAATGGAAGGTAATCGAAATAGTGAACAGGAGAAATTATCATTTTGGAAGAAAAATAGTAAAACTGTGCCAGGAAGGCAAGCCTTGACACTTATTTCAATAAAGCATAAATTACACAAATTCATTTTAGGCCTAGTCCCAAAAAGGATATAAAATCATCTAATAAGACTAAAAATACAGGTACAACATCATTTCAAGACTTCCAAGCGTCTGTGAGTGATGCTTGGGCAATTGAAGACGACGAATTCTCTATTTTAACAGGAATTGAGAGTATGTAGAAAAAATAATCTAAATAAAATCAGTGAATAAATAGATAAACGCGTTTTAGATACTCGAATATCAAAAAAAGTCTCCGAATCAGCAGCTTTAAATGTGATAAATAGCCATCGTAACTCAGAAGCATCATCTGAACAAGCCACACTCAATAAATCTAATTCAAATCCCGAACCGGACTGGGAAATAGTACGCAATCGCATTCCCGGCCGTCCGCAAGCGTTCCGATGCACGAATCAGCAAGATGAAGATTGCGAATCGAAATTAGCTCGATTTGAAGCGCTCCTTTCAGGATCGCCAAGTATTAATGAATTGTGCGAGTTAAGTTGGTCTGGTATTCCGGTTAAAGTGCGTCCTGTAACATGGCGACTTCTCCTAGGCTATCTTCCAGTGAATTTGGAGCGTCGCGAGGATGTACTTGAACGAAAACGGCAAGAATATTGGAATTCGGTTCATCAGTACTATGAAAGAGAACGCGACCAATATCAGGAGACTTATCATCAAATCCATATCGACGTGCCGCGCATGAATCCCTCGATTCCGCTCTTCCATTTAACAACCGTTCAGAAGATGTTTGAAAGGATACTTTTCGTTTGGGCGATTCGTCATCCAGCATCGGGTTATGTGCAAGGTATCAACGATCTTGTAACGCCATTTTACGTTGTTTTCCTACAAGAAATCATACCGGACGATACACCATTCGAAACATTCGATGTTAATAAACTATCGGATGAACAGCGCGATATTATTGAAGCGGATAGTTTTTGGTGTTTATCGAAATTCCTCGATGGCATACAAGATAATTATGTATTTGCTCAATTAGGTATACAGCGCAAAGTGAATCAATTGAAGGAGTTGATTCGACGCGTCGATAACACATTGCACAGTCATCTTATGGACCATAATGTCGATTATTTACAATTTTCATTTCGTTGGTTGAACAATTTGCTAACCCGAGAGCTGCCTTTGCGTTGTACGATTCGTTTATGGGACACATATTTGGCCGAATGTGATTCGTTTGCATTGTTTCAATTATATGTGTGTGCCGCTTTCCTACTAAATTGGAAGAATGAATTATTAAAGGAGAAAGACTTCCAAGGTTTAATGATATTGTTGCAGAATTTGCCAACGCGCGAATGGAGTGGATCACATATTCGACTTCTTATTGCTGAAGCTTATAGACTGAAATTCGTTTTCGCCGATGCTCCTAATCATTTGCACAGTAATCAAGTGTCGACTTGATTTCTGAACAAATACATTTTTTGGGGAATATTTTATTATTTAAAAATGGTGCGACACCGTTTGGTAAAATTCGTCATTTTCTTGCATATAACCTGATAATAAATGATCATTTCAAGTAATTTATCATGATATTTACAATCACGTTATATGAATTGGTTTTTGTTTTTCTTAACATAGATGTTTAGCCATAAGTATTACATTTTCGGTATTTTTTCATCTCCATGAACAATTTTACCAAATTGGTGTGTTATTTACAACAAATTGCTTAAAATAAAATATAAGCAGTGTGATTCAATAAAAATGATAAATGTTTTATTTTAAGCAAACTTTTATTATTAAACAGCCAAATATTTGTATATTTGTCGAATTTAATTAATGAGTTATTATATTTATAGATATACTTGTACAAAATAAAAGAAAATTTGTAAAAGAAAATTCAAATTTTCTTAAACATTCAAACTTTAGTACGATTATGTAATTATTGCTACATATTTATAAACAAGTTAAGCCGAAAGGGACTTTATGCAATACATAGACGTAGGCATAGGGGGGAGACGAAGAGGCAAATGCCCAGCACAAGACACACTAAAAGTTACATTTCTCCATCAATATTTAAAAGCTTACTTCTAAAATTGTCGATAAAACATAATTATTTAATTTCGCACCACGCACACAACCCCACCCCTAAATTGAAAACGTGGCTACCTCACTGAATGCATATCTTTCAAATAATCGCAAAGTAGTTGAGTTGGAGGAATTTCGTTACCTACGTTCGTTATTCTAACTGCTTTACGGCCATCTTTAATTGTCGCTAAAAAAACAATTTCTTATATAACTAATTAACTAGTTAAGAGCAAATAATACTTTCGGAGTGATATCCTTTATACTTAGCAACCGCATGGACTAGTAGACGTTCATAGAAGGTTTGTAGGTAATAGAAATATTCGGAGGCAATTTTAGGCAGGATATGTTGACAAACTGTCTCTTCAATTGTCTTTATAACATCATACTTGAAATGCTTTTTTATAATCGCGCGAAGTCTTCGCGGTATATTGAGGTAGGGATTTTTCAGATTCCTTTCCTTCTTCTCTAAACTCTTCTGAAGAGTCATTTCCTCCACATGCAACTCATACTCGTTAAGCAATTCTAATCCACATTCAGAGTTTTCCATTAAGATTTGAAATTTTGATTTTGTAGACACAACCAAGTCATCGGGTTCACTTTCCTCTCTAAGCGTTTCTAAATATGTCTCTAAACATAATCATAATTCATTAAAAACAAGCGCAAACTATGTAATACATAAAAACTTAAAAAGTGAATTCTTCAAAATTATGTTCAATAATGTCATAAACTGAATTTTTCTTAATTCTGCTCAAAAAGGGCCAAAGGTGGCTATGCAAACAAATAATTTGCTGCAAAAACAGTTGTGAAATAATTTTTATGCATTGCAAGAGAATAAATAATTTTGTTACCTAAAAGCTATCAATCATATTAGTATCATAGTAGATTATGCATTATGTACTTATTTTGGGCTTCCCAAATAAGTGAATTCATCAAAATTAGGTTCAATAATGTCATAAATTGCAATATTCTTAATTCTGCTCAAAAAGGGCCAAACGTGGCTATGCAAACAAATAATTTCCTGCAAAAACAGTTGTGTAATAATTTTTATGCATTGCAAGAGAAATTTTCTTGAATTTAAAAGCCAAAGTGATCGAAATTATTAATAAATAATTTTGTTACCTAAAAACTATTAATCATATTAGTATCATAGTAGGTTATGCATTATTTACTTATTTTGAGCTTCCCAAAAAAGTGAATTCATCAAAATTATATTCAATAATGTCATAAATTGCAATTTTCTTAATTTTGCTCAAAAAGGGCCAAAGGTGGCTATGCAAACAAATAATTTCCTGCAAAAACAGTTGTGTAATAATTTTTATACATGTCAAGAAAATTTTTCTTGAATTTAATAAGCCAAAGTGATCGAAATTATTAATAANGAAATTATTAATAAGAAATTTTGTTACCAAAAACCTATCAATCATCATAGTATCAAGTTTTTTTTACTATTTAACACGCGTTGAATTCTTCGGCGTCCTGAATTTCTTGTAATATGTGATGTGAATTCAATCAAATTAAATTTGCGATTTCTGTTAAATGTTCTACAATCTGTAGTGGACTGTTCCTCCTCTTCTTGAGTTGTATAACCAGAATTTCTAATAAATGAATAATGTTTATTTAATATTGTTTTGCTATGTTATGCTTGCTTACTGAACAGATTCCTGGTTTGATGATATGCTACCGGTTTCACACACAACATTTCTCTTAGTTATCACTCCCATTATAGTAAATATTTATGTTATTTTGTTGCTAAGGTACTGTCATAGAGAAAACATCAATTAATATTATATAATTTCTATTTTATAATTCTTGTTTACGACAGCTGATTCTATGAATATTTTCTATAAAATAAAAAGTCGAATATACTATTTTATACTTACAATCAATTTTTGGTATAGTCAATTTATAAAATATTAAATGTATGGCGTATGAAGAACTATTATTAATTTACTAAATTAATATGAATAATTAATAAAAATAAAACACTTTCCTTTCGTGTGTACCGACTGCGGCCTATATTACCGACCTGTCAACTGCAGCCATACATTTTATTAGGTTTAGACGTACGTCCTTCACTTAAGTTGCATGTATTTTTCGTCACTTTTTCAATGCGTTAAATGAATCAGATTCAATATTGAGCGAAGGAGATTCAATATTGAATGAAGGAGATTCAATAGTGAAGAAAAAGTGACAAAAATATTTTCACTTTTTCACTTTTAAAGCAACGACGTACGTCCTTCACGTAAATTGCATGATTTTTTTCACAGATGTCCATAACAAGGTCCATAATCAAGGACATTTGGTTCATAATTACTTATCATATTAGAAATCTTTTTATTTTTTCATGCATATAATTATTGTTTACAAAAATGTATTTTTTGCACTTGGAACTGTGACGTTCGTGCAGAAATGCGTTTTCATGTCCTGAATAAGCGAATAAGGTCAGAAAAAGAATAGTTATGCAACCATCTTTGCAGCATTCTGATGAATTTCTGATTTTATTTAATATTTGGGGAAATAAAATCGAAAAAATACCGTCACCAAGATTCTAGCTATTTTCCAATCCAGCGCTCTAAGGGTGGAATCACAGACAATAGAAAGTAAGGCTCACACATACGCACTTTGAATCTGAGAAACTTTAGTGAGTTCTACTTGCGTGAACGACTGTGAATTCCACCCTAACGTTTGAACTGCTTCTCTTATCGAAATATGAAATTAAAACTTGAGTTATTTGAGAAACTGCAAATGTTTAACAAAAGGCATTTCCCGGTGGGCCCGTCGAATTAGAGGCTGCGAGGCCGGCCATACCTGAACTTAAAAAAAAAATTAAATTTAAAAAATATCCCGCCGGCCCAGCCGGCTACTGAGTCAAAAGGAAAAAAAAAAGAAATTGAAACTTATACTTAATATAATAAAAACTAATAGTTTTCATTCATTCATTTATGAAATGGATTAAAATCCGCATTGAAGCCAACCATTTTCAAAGATTCATTCCATAAGCGTTCAGCGTCTTCCATATTTTGTCCAGCTTCCGAAGTTACAGATCGTTTACAATCCGCATAATATTCCCCGCTTTCATTAGCAACATCCTCACTTATAGAACAATAAATTGTAGTCTGCGCTCCTTGAGAAACCGATTTCATGAATATGGAAAACATTTTAAATAAATACGAGAGTATAACGAAATATGAACTTGTTAAATGTCGTCCGAGCTCAGTTTTTATTACTCCTGGATGTAATGAATAGGTTGTCACATTATCTATACCAGCATCTAAAAAAATAATTAAAATAAATTGTGATAAAGTTTTATTGTCGAGTACGTAATGAATGTAGCTATATAATGGTTATTTTGATGTATTTATATTATTTGCTCGTTATAACCGGGAACTCGTTATTTTTTAGTTCCTTATAACCGAGTTGGATTCTTATTTGTTTTATATTGTATAATTTTATTCGAATTACTAATTTTTTTATTATGATTATAGTTTCGAGCAACTTTTGGTCATTGTCAAATATTGCATTTACATTTTAAACAAAAAAACGTATTACTTTCATTTACGAAGTAAAAGAAAGTATAGTAATCGCGAAAATTTTCGATATCGAGATTTTTACGGAAATATACGTTTTTGACCTCCCTGATTCAGAAAAAGTTAATTTCGAAG
>JAODFZ020018566.1:0-10121 GCA_027574845.2 Deinopsis erosa
AGAAACAGAGAAACACACACAAGACGGTTCTGTCTATCCTTTTCTTAGAATTTGGTAGGGATGCTTAAGTGGCGACATCATAAACATTGTTAAACATTACACTCGGATCGGACGGCGCTCTTAACGGTCGCATTAGTCCGTTGTATCCAGGTTTGACTGTAATACATTATAGGTGTTTAGTTAATCAATATGATATAATATTATCTAATATATTAAATCAATTTTATTGATTTATATACTAAAATGTAATCATGGCGATTTCATATTATTATTAAATTTGTTTCTCATGTTTATTTCATAGTTAAAAGTGCATTTGTTTGATTGAACATAAACAAGGAAATCACTATTCTATTTCAATCAAAAGAATCTTACTTTTGCGTAAACTTTCATCTCAAGTGATTCTGCAAACAAGCAGGCAAAAGTTAAAGAAATTGTATATCCAGAAGTTATGATTTGTTTTTTTTTTTTTTGATGGGATACCTAAACGTATTTCACTGTCTCATTTTACTAAAAGTTTTTGATGATGATGTGGAAATTGATTTTTCTTGTTGTTAGTTAAGGTTAGATTGATTACTTGTTATCAATGTCCATCTGAAGGATTTTAGCCAGTCAGCACTTTTTGTGCGAATGAATTGTACATACATAGAAAACGGATAAGATAAATTTTTGTCTCATATTATTTACGATGATTTGTTTCTTCCTCAACTTAAAATACATTCTTATCATGGACAATTTTTCATTGTAAACAGATTTATTTAATGTTTTTTACGTTGTTGTATAAGTTGGGTCACAGCCAGTTACAATGTTTTTATTTTATTTTACAAATTGTACTACATCGCATTTGCAAATGTTACATTTATCATAATTATTTATATAAAAGATTGCTGAAATCCGTTGCCAAACTATGGTATTACAATTTTTAATATTATGTTTTGTATTTAGCGTATGTTTGTCAAATACATTCGAATAAACAATACGTTAAACGATTCATGGAAAACCATTCAGACATTTACACATGTTTTTTGAGCAATAAATTATGTGAGGAAAAAATGAAAATGTTGCAGATGATATATTTGTAGATTTATAAAATTTTGAACCTAAATCAATATTTATTTTATTCAATATCAATTTATTTAATAGGAATTGTTGGTTTGTAACATCAAAATTTCTTTTAGAAATATTTTTTGCTTATGTGATTCAATTAATTTTGTTTAAGGTCTAATAATATATTTATGAATTAAATAGAATACATAATTTATTTAGCAAATAATATTATGTTTGTTGCAATTATGCAGATCTTTTGTTTGAAATATATTAAAAGGAATACATATTTCATAGCAACACATGGTAATGATGTTATTAAATTATAAATTAATTTACATTTAAATGCATTTACATTCAAATAAATATGCAATTATTTTTATTGTAAATATTACTGATATTTTCATATCCTCATATTCTTCCATACATTCTCCCGCATCTTGCCATATCCTCCCATCATATTCTCCCATTATAGGGTTTAGGTTTAGCTTTAGGTTTTTCTCTATTGTTATAGCCAACTTTTCATAAATTTAAATGAATGTTTTGATTAAAACATTATACAAATTCAATTTAAATGTATAGAAAGTAATTTTCTTTAACTTTACGACAACTAGAAAGTATCAATCATAAATGCATTCATACACAATGCACACTTACACACGCATACACTCTCAGACATTATAATATTGATATTGATTAATTTATTTTAACAACATACATACATGCATTTGTTATAAATTCGATTGTGTATAATTAAGTGTAAATTAATAGAGAAAGAAAACCTAATTTCATAATATGAATTAATAAACTGATTTAGTAACTCATTAATAAAAATCATATCCATGAATAATAAATTTGTGTTAACTAATTTTATTTAACAACTAAATTTGTTTGAGATGAACTAGCCTTAAGGGAGTCCCCTGTCCCAACAGGTTAGATGTGGAACGAACAACAACAATAGCAATCAAAGGACACTACTATAATATACAAAGGATTATATATATATATATGTATTGATGTAAATGAATTTTTTTTATAATCTCTTTATAAGTAATCTATTTATGAATGATTCATAAAAATTTACAAAATGATTAAATAAATTTCTAATCGTTTCTTATCATTTTATGACTTGTATTATATAAAGTCGCGTGATTTCAAGTATCAATTTACTCTAATTAAAATTATAAATATTAATTTTCTTCCTTCTAATATAAGTTATTTCATATTAGCATAAGTTTGTCATTGCCATCATGCCATTTTTAATTAACCAACAAACACTGTGTGGTTGTGTGGGTGGAACGAATCACACTTTTACTAAAATGAAACAACTTAATTATATAGTAAATATTTAATATTTTTTAAATATTATAAACTGTAACGATTTTATTTTCGCATAAATTAGAAAATTATGCAAAAAGTTTTTCTCATTAATTTCATAAAATATTAATCAATCAAAAGTTGTTTTCAAAATGTGCGAGTTTAGTGTTTTCTAATTTAAAGAAAAACCTAATTTATTATATGTAATTAGAAAGCACTTCAACTGTGTCTCGATTGAATGTGCGCGCGACAACTTATTCATAATGTAACTAAATAAGCAATCAAAACAGATCGAAGGGTAGATTCCATTTGAATTAATTAGGGGAAACAAACAATATGAATAGATAAATTGCATTCATGACAATTGATTTAGTAATTTAACAAACATACAATACCCATTTGACTTTTACTCTTCTACTTTATGATTTTATTAATTAATTAATCGCACTGTAAATTTATACACAAAACTAAATTTAGAGTTTATCATTTTATGAACAAACATTACTTGAACGTTGTTTTACTACTTCAAACATATTTATGTACTCATAAAAGATTATTTTTATGAAACATGCAAATTTTGTATCAAAAATAAAAGAAACAAGTGGTTTAAATATATAATTTAATTGGCGTTGTAGTTAAATTGTTTTGCATAAATTATTAATTTATGCGAAAGGAAAGAAAAGAAAAGAAAAGAAAAGAAATAATATAAATAAAGGAGAAGAAAAAAAGAGTCAAGTAAAAAGGAAATTATTCTTATGTTGTTTTTTTTTTCATTCTGCTGTAAACAAATTTTAATGAAATGCTTTTCATAAACAACTTATTTCATAAATGCTATTTAATTTGAAATAATTCTTTTTCTGCCTATGCAATGTAACATGAAAATAATATAAAAATTATATTCGAATATTAAAAATAAAACAGTAAAAAAATTATCCAAATAATGAAATAGTTTTATGAAAACATAAATCACACGCATCGAGCAACAAATGACAACATATGCAGTTAGAAATAATTCGGAATCAATATTGAAAATATTGAATACAATATAAATGATATTTTCCATACTGTCATTATTAGTTTTAAAACGCCATCTATTGCTTATTTTAGTACAACTTGAAACTGTCATGATTGATTATTTTATTACGAAGAACGCTGGTTATTTATGCGTATGAAATAGCATTCAAATCCTTCTACGCGTTGTTATATTTTATGGTTTTTAGTTTTTGTTTATGGAAAAAAATTGCTGATGACAAACAAGTAGATCTCGATTATCATAAGCTAGAAACTGGTTATTTTATATAGAAAAATGAAGAAATGCACGCTTGTTAAGTCGTAAGCATTATTTTTATGCTTAAGTAAAATCATTTTAATAACTTCTATCTGGGATAATTAAATTACAATATTTCTTAGATTAATAGAGAGAGGAAGTTGAAATTATTTTTAATTATTCATATATTTTCTAAAACAACAACTTTTCATTTATGTCGTTAAGTAGTTTGCTATAATCTAATAATAAAATTAATCTATATTTGGGATAGAAGTTTTAATTAGAGTTTGAACTCTATTGATTGAATAGAGAAATTTCAATCAATATCAAAATTTTCATAAATAAATTTATAGCTTTTTCTAAACTAGGTATGTACATACATATATGTTTCTAGAATTAATTAATTTAGTATAAATATTGAATTTGTTTTAATTTAATATAATTAATAAAATAATTTTATAAACCACTAATAACCACTTAAAATTCTATATTAATTTCTATAATACAATAAAATGAAACAATTTACTAATAAAATTTATTTTATTTCCAATGGAATAATTTTGGTAGGAAAATTATTATCGAAAACAACTTAACCAGAATAATAAACAATTTTTGGTGTATAAATGTGGATTATGATATTTCATAATTATGTAATATTTGTGTGGTATGAATAAAGCAAGTGGTATTATATGTTCATTGTCAATTATCTTTACATAAACAATAAAATAAACGAGACGTAATAATTTATACAATATATTAAATGAAAAACAAATGGAAATTTGTTTCACAAATCGAATAGTTGCTGATTATTGAAGAAAATTAATGCATAAATAATTAACTCAATTGATTGTATCAATTTGATTGTTTATAATTTTAATTCGAATCGAATTGTATTTTATTATTCATTGATCAATTCTATATAAAAACAGCATTTGTTCAGTTTCTTTTTTTTTTTTTGGTTCTTTACTGTATATGCTTTGTTCAAATTTTCTATTATAAGTATACAAATATCATATACACGTACATACATATACATATACATATGTGTTTTAGTTATTTGAGAAAGTTTGTCAAACTTTAGCAAATATTACTCTAGTAGAAATGCTTTGTGGTGACACAACAATTAGAGCATTTGGTTACAATCTCTTAGGTAGCCAATTGAAATCTTGTGTATCACAAATAATTAAATTCCTCATTAATTATTACACATGATACCTACAGACAACATTCTATTTTTCAATATATTCAGCCAACAAAGCAATGTATTTAAATGCAAATCAAATTACTCACATTTTTTTGTTCTTTTTTAAACAAACCTCTGCGTTTATGTTGTCATGCGTTGTTGTCTGTCTGTTTGTTGTTTGCCTGTGTGTGCTTCGTAAAAATAAAAAGAGTAAATTAAATAAGGAAGGTTATTATGAATAGGAGATATATGAACAAAGAGAGAAGTAATTTCCGGAGCTACCTAACTAAGTGATTTATATTAGTGTTAATAAAAGTTTGATTAAAGTAAATGTTAGTCACACAATAGCAAGGAAATAGCAATCAATAATTTGTAATGCATATCATTTTCTAATCAATTTGTGTTCATTTAAATCAGCAATGTGAAAGTTCATTATGCAAACTGCATATATGCATACATACATACAATACATACATACATACATACATACATTGATGCAGTTGTAAGATGCATTAAAAGATCAACATTTTCCACAATTTATGATATCTGAATATAATAAACGATTAAGATTATCCAGGCATTTGATGCATTTGAAAAATGTTTTTATCATTTCTGATTCTGATTTAATCGCTTATACTTCATGTTTTAATGCAAAAGCTTTTATACTGAATAGCAATAAAGCTTACGATTACTGCGTTTCTCGTTCCTTCTTGTTTTTTCTCTTCAACAAAATACATCCAATAATATCATTTGTTTGCACACTTACATTAAACGCTGAATTGTTAATGAATGGCTTGTTGTAAATTTTTGCGTTCATTTCAATGCATGCGTATATGATTATTAAGTATGTAAGACCACCAAGGTATAAAGAGAGATTAGGTTTGAAAAAATTCTCTATAATGACATAATCTCTGTGCGTGGAATTTTGGAAGATGAGGATGAGGTCTTTTGGTTCGTCCCTCAACACGTCTGCATGTGTGTCCGATGTGTTCGTAGACAATTAACGTAAGGTTCTTATAAACGTTACCGCGCGGCGATCATTATTAGAAGGTATCTTTAAAACTTTTACTCCACCTCTTAGTCTTTTCATACCAGTGGCGTACGCACAAAAATATTATTTCTATATTATTTCATGTTTTTGTATTTCATTCAAACAAATGCGGGTATTAATTTTTTTGTAAATTATTATACATATACATACATACATACATACATATATTTTTCATTTAATCCTCTAACAATAATTGAATTATTTTAATCAGCATATTCACTACTCACCAATGCTTTTGATATTTTATGAATGCCTATTGATATACATAAATATTTTAAAATCTATATGCAATTACTAAATACTCAATTGTCAAAAACTATTAAATGAATAAAAAAAAAACTAATAAAAGGATTTTAATACTTTTCTATATCAAGCATTTTGTTGTTACATCTTTTAGTCCTTTGTAATATGTCTTAATAAAAATTGAGCACTCCACTATAATTTTCCAAGATGAAATTGCATTTCCTTTTTAAGAATTTTATTAAATTATCTTGTACAATATTAGTAATTAGAATGCAACAATAAAAATTCTTTTTACAAGATTCTTTTCATTACTAACATTGCAATTTTGCAATTTCTACAAATATTTATTGAAAATTTATTTTAAACAAGATGGAACTACATACATATATATGTATGTATTTATTTGATTAGTTGATTTTAAAGAAAAGTACAGAAATATGGTAATTTTGCAATTATCTTGATTATGAAGTTCTGAAGAAAGAACGTTTAATTTCTGTAGCAAACAAAAAGATTCTGATTACTGCATATTTTAGTACATGCAGTATATATAATGACATTATTGCGTGATGAAACAGAAAATAAAAAGTATATATATTAAAGACACAATTATACTATATTTTATTAAAAAGCCGGCACACATATTAGATGTTGAATGAATATGATATAAAAAAAAACTTTGAATTAATCTCAGTTTGGAGGGTGGAACATTTATATGACAACAAAATTTCACTCAAAACAGCGCTGCTTTTTTTACGGTAGAAAAACTAATTACATTTTAATTTATTTCTAGCATTCATAACGTTTTCTGCAAAAATGAATGTTTGAACTTGAATTCAACATAATAGCAAACGCCGTTTTGAGTCGTGCTCATTTTATTCGGTTCAAATTTTGCATTATGTACAAGAATCGTTTCCACATTGTGACTTGTTTCAAAGATTAATCATAGCAAATACCAAGAGAAAGACTAGCTATAGACTTAGCTAGGAGAAAATTTCCAATCCACATGCTTATTATGTCTAGGAGAGTAATATTTATACACCAGACATGAGAAGAAGTATTGAGCTCACATATCATTTTAAATTTAAATTTAATTATGTAATAAATCAAAATTAATAAAATGGAGAAAAGTAGCTGTTTGATGAAGGAAAAAAAAACAGTTATTTTTCCTCGATTCTTATTAAAAATATGTGTATAATAAAATATAATGAACATTCTTGAATAGAATTTTTTTCGAAAGAATCTGTGCAAAAATTTAATAAGTAATTTAATTATTTTCTTGAATGTGCACATGCGTTTTATTTATAAATTTTCTAGAAAAAGAGTTTATAAATGATAGTTAAATTAGAATTAGATGTAATTGCCATTTAAATGCAGTGTAATCATTAATAAATAGAAGTTTACTTTTGGCTTGGCTTCCATCCAGAAAGATTTTCTGATAAACAATAAAAAATTGTTTACTGTTGAACGGATATGTAACTTATAGGACATTGTAGTAAAATGCGAACGATGGTCTGAAATCAAATTGACTATAAAAATTTCTAATGTACATATATAAAAAATGAAAATATATATTTTCTCACAGATAATTTATTTATATAAAATAAAAATCGATTAAACATATATTATGAGCGAGCGTGCAAACATTTTCTGCGTTATTTTTCAATGTTATGGATTGATAAATTGCTTTAAATTAATATTAGTCATATTTATATGTGAGCAGCTTGGTGACAGAAGGGTTGAAACAATGGACTACGGTCACTGCTGCACCTGGTTTCATTTCACGTCTAGACAAGGGTTTTGTCTTCATTTTTCCATATTAAATCTTATATTTGCACCAAATTGTTTATCCTCTAAAATATTAGATTTAATAATGCTGCTATTTATTTTCTTCTATTTTATATTATAATAGTTGCAACAAAGCCTTATATTATATGCAAGAAGTTTTAATATTCTCTAAATTTCATGCTGGCATATTAAACTCGCGTTATGTGCATAAGTAAATAAAGTATTTTTCAATTTAAAGAAGATAATTAAAAACTTTATCTAATGTTTTTTTTTTCTCTCGTTTGCATATACTTGAAATAGTTCCAAATGATTTTGTTCAAAACTTTATGTAAAATTTTAATAGAATTTTTCTACTTTATAACTTGATGCTATATTAGCATTTTATGTTTGATTCAATTAAAAAATCAAGTTGATTATTAAAGGGTTTTTGTTTAAAACTTCTTTAAACCGACGTATTGTGTATGAAACGTTTGCGGTATGGACAGCTGTATAATAATGAAATTCTAATGGAAAAATCATGTTTATATTGAATTATTTTTATCTATACATTTCCTCATCGATACAGGAAATAATAGGAACTAAATTTCAATTATGATTTTCGTTTTATTGCAACCAACCAACAAATCTATTGATGAAATAAAACGAAATGAAAAGTAATTCGCATTTAAATTAATTAATTATATTAACAATAAGAAAAAGAATGATAATTTTTAATAGAATTTAAATAAGTGCATTTTAATTGATAATTAAATTTCGTACGTTTTTAATTTATTACATTACTTCATTCATTTTACATGAAATAACAAGAATTTATTTTATTACGTGAGTGAAGCAGTCTTTTTGGAAATGGGTACTTGAGATTCCGGAAATCGTTGGTTTTCTGTTTTTACCCTGGACTTTGTCTGAGTCAGGAACATTTTAGTCCCCAAAGTGTGAGGGTGCCAGTCTAATGATAATTGTCATTTAAGAGCTTCAAGGACCAAACTCCCCATTTTTGCTTAAATTGAGGGCTAAACCATCCTTGTTCAACACGAACACACACAACTTTGACGTCCTTTTTATTACAACATTTTTACATGAAAAATTTAGCAAAAATTTATAACGACCTCTATAGCTATACGACGTTTAATATGAATTTATATTAATCAAATGAAAAATTTATGACACATTACAAGTTACCTTTGATAATTTGACAATTCGATTAGAATTGATTTTTTTCATGCTTATTATATTAATGTTTCCATTTGGTGTCAACTGCTTGTATGTTCAAAAGGTAATTTGAGGAAAATTATATTACAGTTAATAGAGTTAAATTTATTTATGGTATGTGCATAAAATATGAAAGTAACTGTTCTTTGTGACAGCTGTTACACTCATATTGCCACTTTTTCTCAAATTGATAAGCCAATAATTACTTATTTATTATGTCATGTTACGATTATTACCACTCATTGTTACAACTTATAACATTTCTATCATAAATTTATCAAACAATTCATTCGATTTTATTGTGCACATTCCATTGACTGTGTCAGATAAGGTGCAAATATTATCACAAAATGCAAATTACACGTTCAACACAACAAAAATGGAGCGAACAAAGCAACTCTTTGTATATAATTGTTTTATTTATAATAGAAATTACTTTACATGCATTGCATGATATTTCGATCTTAATTTATATGTAAAATGTACCCTAAGCTATCGTAACAGTCATATTAATTTTGATAATAATTTCTATGTATTTTAAATCAAAATTATTATTATAGTTGTGTTTCTTGCTATTGTATTTGTGTTTGCTTATCGTTAGAATTTTGCATATTCGAGTTAATAAGTTACCTAAATATTGATATTTTGCTTTCTTATTAGAATGAATGCGAATTGCCCTATTCTGTTCTAAAAATAGCATTTTCTAAATCAATACTAATGATCTCGATGATCTTAATAGTTTATTGCATAATATAGAGGAGATTGAATGTTTAAACTTTTAACAATGGATATGAGAAATTATTGTTGTTGTTGCTCTAAAATATTAAGTGCCAATGTTGACTTACGACAAGTAGTTGAAGTTGCTGTTGGAGAATAATCAAACATTTATTAAAAGACCTTTATCAGACAGTAAATTTGAAACAAGAACAACAACTACAATAATAACAACTAGTTGCTGCTATAATATGAAATTTATGCCATAGAAAAATCTTTATAATGATGAATTGAATTCGAAATGATTAATA
>JAODFZ020018639.1:0-10861 GCA_027574845.2 Deinopsis erosa
CCCATTACCCTCCCCCTTGAATATGTGCATCGGTCTGACACAGTTGAAGCTATAGCTACAAAAATTTGATCAAATGTGACAAGTATTATGGGACAAAATTTATGCATCAAATGTGACGACTATTGTGGACCGGAGGTAATATTTAATAAAATTATCTCGATGATTGATTAGATAAACAATAAGAGATATACTCCAGGGGCTGAAAAATAGAATTTAAATCTGTTCCAGAATGCAACTTAAAAAAGTGAAAATGATGGAATGCTGAATTGAGCAAGATTTTTCAATTACTGCCAAAATATTTCCAACAGTCAACATATCAATTATATAATAAAAATTTCTTTAACTTTCATGAAATAAAAATCATTCAATTTCCAAAATGTCAAATAATTATATTGCATCATCCTGTATTATATTATTTTATAAATAAAATAGCAGCCTTTTATTTATTTCCTATACATACATATATCATTATTTATTCAACAAATAATAAACAATGCTTATTAATTAACGCTTTCAATTATTCAAAACATAAGGCAACACCTTAATCCCAATAAATTCCGGATTTGAATCAAAATGCATTTAAACAATAATAATATTTGAATGTCATCAACATTTCACTAATATACCTATTTTGCAATCTAAATAGAAATGCAACATTTTTAAAAACCTTCTGGTATTTAAATTTGTGTAAATGACCTTTACACAACAAAATGTAAAATTGATAATTGAGCCTTATTCCATTCATACATAAATAGTAAGCGATAAAATCGTTTTTGTTGCTATTTGATGGAATAAAACAACGTAATAAATTCATCTTTGAAAATTGAAATAATTTTGCATTTTATAAACTTTCATTAAATATTTTATTGGCCATTACATAGGAGAATTATTTATAGTAAAAGAGTTGGTTGTTCATAAATTTCTAAATATTTTGAATGGAATAAGTAAATTAGAATCTTTATTTACTTCCTGCTACGTCCTTTCAATATGCATGTGTTTTCGTGCATATGTATGTGTGTGTGTGGACACTTTTAAATTTTAACATGATTTATATAAGAGAGTGTATGTATATGTGTGTGTGTTTTTTTAATCTTCTGATACTGATTAATGACTTAATAACTCGCTAACTAATTATAAATACGATTATTTATTGCATAACTTGAGATAGTGGAGAAATAATTGATATATAAAAATAATGGGCGCCGTCCAAAGATATTTTACCAATTAATTTACACTTAATAGTTTATTGAAAAAAAATGATAATTCCGTCTATTTATTTAAATAATTACCCAAATTGAAAGAAATATTTTTTTTTAAAATTTATATGTTATGCCACTATTGATTTTGTTTCAATTTAGTTTAAAGTTAATTATAAAAAAAAAATGTTTAAAAGAATTTGTAGTATCGCCCACGACAGTACTTGAAGAGGAAAAAATTATAAATAATTCTTTCTTCACACGTAACAAATATTGCAATCTACATTAATTTAAATAATATTATAACAATGTGTCAGAAGTTTTTATGAATTATGCGACCACTTTTTGCCTTCACCTCTCACACCACAGCCTAAACTAAAAAATCAGTTTTTCTTTTTCATTGCGTATATATATAAAATTAATGTTTAGTTGATATTACAGAAAATTGATTTTTTCCTTCTCCTAAATTGTCCTTCAAAGAATCGATCGACAGCTTAAGATAAGTAAACACAGAGAGACAAACAACAAATGACTGTCATTTAGTTTTTGAACATGTACAAGTTAGTTGATGTGACCGATAGATGTTGTTATTTATATTTCGGGTTTCGTAATAATTTTAAAACATAATGTTTATCGTTTCCTCTTCAATTACAAAACGTGTTCATTATGCAAAAAAGATTTCTGTATTGATTAGCAATTTGCATATCGATTCAGAAAAGAAATGCACATCACTTATAATAAGCATATCCGGTGTGGTGTGTAAAAATTTCTGGCACCTTATCAACAACCCATTATTTCGTTTAATAAATTATTTATCAAATATCAAATATGCCCCTAGTAGGTATTAAAATAGACGATCTAATGGTAGAATAAAAGCTTATCAGCTGAATCTGAATCCTAACAAGCTAATTTTAAAAAGACGAAGCCTTTTCTTTTTTTTTTTTTTGGTTAATTAAATTTATAGTTTTCACCTTAGAAATAAAATATTTTTTATAACTTATATATCATTTAGATTTAATGACCGAGCAGGCTGCTACCATTCAATTGTACTCGCTCTCTCTACACCCTTTTAGAACAAACACGAGCGCGCGCTTTCCTTAAATTAAACTAATTTAATTCCTAACAGGCCTAGAAATTTATAGGAAAGAAAAAGAAACAACTTTTCTTGCATTAACCCACTTTTACATCATTAATTTTTAATTAATTACCTGATTAGACTTCGTAGTTCTATAAAAAGTATTAACTATTAATTGGACCAATACATTCCACATTTAATTTTTACTTATTGCACATCGAGCAATTAACTGGACTAATGATTTCTCACAATATGATAAAAAAGGCAATGTCAATCGTGCATTTTTTCTACATATTTACCTTAACATCAAAGTCGTATTAAGAAGTAGAAGGAAAAAGTTCACTCACCTGCAACAAAGAAAGGGAAATTAATTTAAAACGAGTCTACCTTACATACATACAAACATGCAATGCATTTTTTTTCCTCTTCTTCTTTCCTTTTCATGTGAGCAATGAAGGGAGGGAAATAATACATACCTTAGTTTTAGATGTTTTCGGGCTACCAGCTCCAACAACAATAGCATACACCTCAACTTCATACAAATCCAAGCCTGCTTCACGATCCAATTCGATGGCAGTCGATAAAACACCTAACTTCGCGTCAATATCGAACAATCTGTCAACTTGTTCACCATTGCCCGTCACATTTGTTACATAATATTCGATATCACCGATGTGATATTTAGCGAAAACTGTTAGAATACTTGTACCGGGTGGTTCGTTCTCGTATACACTACCACTAAACGATTCACTTTGAAATATAGGTCCTTTGCCATCACTACTATCCGCAATGATGGTAACATAAGCATCGGTTGATTTACGTTCGCTTTGTACAGCCTCGTCGGTAGCGCGAACCGATAATTTGTATCTGGGTTCGGGATTATTAAGCAGCGGTTTGCGTAATGTAAGCGCTCCACTGCTACGATGCAAACGGAACAAATCTGCATTTCCGCTGCTAAGTTCATAGGTCACTAAGCCATTAGTGCTAGAATCCAAGTCACGAGCAAATATGTTCATGATTAGAGTGCCGTCCCTTCCGAATCCACCTTGATGCATGCGCGTAGGTAGCACCGCCGAGTTCATCGACACAAACATGGGGGCGTTATCGTTCACATCTTCCACTATCACAGTCACTAATTTATCGGCTGATAGTCTATTTGAAGGTGGAAGAGCTTCATCGGTTGCGACCACCGTTAATCGGAACGTATCAATCTTCTCACGATCAATTGGTAGCATTGTATGTATTACACCTGTTGATGGATTTATGCCGAAATGGCGTCGATGATCTTCCGGCTCTTGATGGGATATGGAATAGGTTACTTTACCATTAATGCCTGAATCGGGATCTTCAGCTGTTACCGTTACGATGGGTGTGTGCACATTGATACCTTCACGAATTTGACGTACAATTGCTGTATTTGGAAAGCTTGGAGGATTATCATTAGCGTCGAGCACTTCAACAGTAAAAGTTATAGTTGTGCTAAGCCGTGGATTTCCATTATCTGATGCAGTTATATTCAATTGATAAGCGCTCAATTCTTCATAATCAAGCGACTTGTGTAGGAAAAGTGCGCCACTTGTTGCATCCACGTGAAACGTGTCCTTTCTATTGCCAACCGTAATCGAAAACATCACCTCGCTATTCATTCCAAGATCTGCATCAGTGGCCTTGAACTTAATCAACTCGGTGTTAATCTGAGTGGTTTCTTGTACGGCTATCTTCGTTTGCATTTCCACAAATTCCGGAGCATTGTCATTCTCATCAAGCACATCAATGTATACGGTCGTTGTCGATGATAAACGATTCTTTCCAGCATCATGAGCAATCACATTTAAATTATATTTGGATTTATGTTCACGGTCCAAATGCATGGCAAGCACAATCTGTCCAGTCGCCTCATCAATATCGAATCGTCCATCTTCATTACCGCTTTGTATCGCATAAAATACATCGCCATTTAGACCTTCATCCGCATCGGATGTATATAATCTTGTAACTTGCGTTCCAATTCCAGCACCTTCACTAATTTGCACTTTGTACGGCGTACGTAAGAACTTTGGTGCATTATCATTTACATCCAAAATGTAAACGTTCACTTTCACTTTATCTTTTAGTCGCGGCGTTCCATTATCAGTAACAATTGCCTCGAATGTTATATAATTTCTACCATTTATTGTTACCAAATCCTCTCTATCGAACATATGCAACGTTTTTATAAAACCATTCTTCGGATCAATAACAAAATCGTATTGCGAATTTGATAATGAATAAATTAGTTCTGCATTACGTCCAATATCACGATCAGTCGCTGTCAATTTGCCAACAAAAGTATCAGGCGGCTCATTTTCTCGTATACTAAATGTGAATGTTGTATTTGAAAATTGTGGACTATTATCATTCTCATCAATAACATGAATAACAACTGGCACCACGGACGATCGTGATGGACTGCCTAGGTCGGTAGCGGTAACTGATAATGAATAATAATCTTTATCTTCACGATCGAGCGCACTACGTACGTAGAGGAGGCCATCTGGGAAAATTCCAAACTTTCCTTCAGCATTCCCCTCAGTAATCGAATAAGTAACACGTCCATTAAGACCATGGTCAATGTCCATTGCAGATAATGCAAAGAATCTCTCATTTACGGGTGTGGATTCCAACAGGGACGTTTCGTACGAGGTGTGGTCAAACATGGGAGTGTGATCGTTGACGTCCTCGATGGTAATATAAATGGTGTGCTTTGATGATAATTGAGGTTCGCCCCCGTCCGTTGCTGTAACTTCCACATGTAAGATTGCGCCCGGTTCCGCTGCGATAGGACGATTTAAATATATAACGCCAGTAGCCTCAGATATTTTAAACTGATCGTCGGGGTTATAGCTTAAATTATATGTTACACGACTATTTATGCCGGCGTCCAAATCCCGTGCTCTCGCTAGATACACTTCTTGCCCTACAGCAGCATTCTCCAACAGCTTTACATCTTCTTTTTCACGTTGAAATAAAGGTCTATTGTCATTTAAATCGAGTATGCTGACACTCACTGTCGTTTTTCCATATGAAAGTCCAACACGCGCAATTACTGTCAATGTATACATCAAACTTTGTTCCCTATCAATTTTATTCGCTGTTGTTAGACGACCACTGTATTCATCAATTTGAAAATTTCGTTTCGGATCGCCATAGACAATGTAATACATGACGCCTTCGCCGCTTCTCACACCAACCTTTCCCACTTCACGTCCAATTTGCGCCGGCTTATCAGCATGATCTTCAGCTATTTCAAATTCGTATCCGGAATAATTATTAAATTGCAATTCCTCCATATAAGATTCTTTAATAATTTCAACGACAGCCTCCTCAGGCGCCCGCTTACCACCATGATCCTTTGCCGAGATTTTCAATCGGTAATATGGCTTTGGGGAGTTGCGTATATTCCCACGTAGACTAACCACACCAGACCATTCGTCGACGGTGAACAGACCATCGCCACCATTCTCCAATTTGTATGTGACAATTGCATTCTCACCCTCATCAGCGTCACTCGCCATCACCTTAATGAGTGAACTGCCCGCAGCAATCGTATCCGAGACAGAGAGAAAATATTTTTGCGGATAAAATTGCGGACTATTATCATTAACATCTAGCACATTTAATAAAACTGTTGCGGTTGATGATTGTGGTGGAATGCCTTGATCCTTAGCAATTACATAAATTTCATAATTAGCAATTTTCTCTCTATCTAAATTTGTACGCGTTGTAAGCTGTCCGGTTAATGGATCCAATAAAAATACATCACGATATCGTTGCTGGACTGATGGATGCAATGAATAAGTTACGCTGCCATTTGTGCCTTGATCATGATCAGATGCCGTCAGCATTGCAACAAGCGTACGAGGTGCTGAATTCTCCGATAAACTAACATTAATGCGCGACTGTGAGAAATGTGGCGCTTCATCATTTTCATCAAGAATGGTTACTTTTAATTGCGTATAAGCCCATTTTGGATTCGGTCCACCATCGCGTGCTGATATATTCAATTCAACTGTGCCTTGTACTTCGCGATCGAGCGCAGCTCGTGTTGTTATCAAACCGGACTCTGAATTAATATCAAACCATTGATGATCATTGCCACTAACAAACGCATAAAATATTTGTGAATTCACGCCGGAATCTTCGTCCGTTGCTGTTATACCGGCTGCATATGTGCCAGGCGGTGCTAATTCACTTAAAACAGTTGAATATTCACTTTTCTCAAAAACTGGCTCATGATCATTCACATCATTCACATGAATTATTAAAAATGCTGTCGCTGTGCGTGGCGGATTTCCTTTATCTGTTGCGACAACTGTCAAATTATATTTACTAATTTCTTCACGATCTAGTACACCATTTACGCGTACAATATCAAAACTTGGCGTATAATCTAAGCGAAAATGATTTAATTCATTACCAGTTATAATTATGACATTTGTTGCACCATTTAGTCCTTCATCTAAATCAACCACTGACACAGCAGCCACTACCGAACCATTTCCAGCATTTTCATCAACAGTTGCAAAGCTAGCGGTCGATGGAAAATATCTAAACTTAATAACTGGATCATGATCATTTGCGTCCACTAAATTCACTGTAACATATGTGCGTCCATCCTGACGTGGTGTGCCATGATCTCTGGCAAAAACAGTGAATACACAACTCTTCGGACAGCTTCCAGGTGGTTTTGTTGTATGCGAGCAATCTTGATGCGGACATTCTAAAGGTTCGGTTGTTGATATGACACCTGTTTCAGGATCAACAGTAAATTGTCGTTCCGTATCAGCTAAATAATAAGTAATTTTAGCATTGTCGCCTACGTCGTTGTCGGTGGCCATAACTTGTAATACGGGTGTTCCTGGTGGGACACTCTCATTCAACGAGACAATATAATCGCTATGATCAAAAATTGGTGGATTGTCGTTGACGTCTAAGATTGTAACATTCACTTGCAGATAGCCGTGCTTAGGCGGATTACCACCATCGCGCGCTGATATATTCAATACATAAAATCCCTGAGTTTCTCTATCTAATTTTCCAGTAGTCTCTAGATGCAAATAAGAAGTTTCACCTGTTGGATTCGCAGTAACTACCAATTTAAATTTATCATCTTTGTTTCCTGCTATAATCCGATAATCCTCCGAAACACCATTTATACCAATATCCTTATCGGCTGCTGCATCAAGAAGCAGTCTGGTGCTTGGTGCAGCACTTTCAGAAAACGATACAGCAATAACTGGTTCAGGAAATTCAGGCGCATTATCATTTATATCGACCACCACAATTCGAACTTCAATTGGATAGGTTGGCTGACTGGACAATACCACCAAATCAAATCTATCATTTTTTAATGTCTCCCTATCTAATATAACATTTGTTCTAATCTCGCCCGTTTCTGAATCTAATGTAAACTCCCTAGGTGGTTCATTAAAACGATATGTAAATTCAGGCTTAATCGGTATCCTTCCAACAAAGGTACCCTTAGGTTGACCCTCAAATACCTCCAACGTGACTCTCGTATCAACCGCTCGCGATTGCATTTGGCTAGAGTAGGTTGATTCAGTCGTTGAACGTCTTCGGCCAGGTCCTGGGCCAGGTCCTTGCGCACCTACCATCATCAACGTTCCAATCGCCAAAAAGCACAGCAATGCACGCCACATGATTTTATTCTCGCAAGGCGTATTTTTAATTAAATAACGTGTACACTATCATCCGCACATTTTCTCTGTGGCACAACACATGCTTCCCTTAATCAATTAAAAGCACGATAACATTATCATTATTATTATTTCGGGTAGCGACACGTGTATTAGAGACAGCGGTGCGCTCTAACATTCCTAAGCCCCTTTGCCCCGTCCAGGAACTCGTCCAGCCTCTGGAGATGCTCGCTCTTTCCTTTTTCAATGCGTATAGGGCATGTTGTCGTCTCACTTTGACTGGTATGCAATATGGCCGGCTCTTCACTTGCTGTCGATCCTCTCACAGTACTCTAGAATCAAAACATTTCATTCTTTTCTAACTGCTTGATTAAATTCACTTCAATTTAATGACATAAACTTACATTTAATAATGAGACAACAATAATTTATTCAAAAAGAATATAAAACACATTAAATGGCACTAAATATTATAAATAAAATTCAATGTTTGAGATGAAAACGTTTCTAAATTTGAAGGTACCCACGCAAAATAATTACAATTTTTTATACAATTGTTTTACAAACTTTACGGTATTATTAGCGCTTAATAGTTTTATTAATTTAAGTTACACACTCACACAAGAAGGTGACTTAACTCAAGCCGCGCGCGTTTCTCGACTGAGGTCTCTTTCTTCAGATAATATTTACCTGGGAGGAGTTGGTACCCAGAACCAATGGTAACAAGACGGTGTTGCCAGTGTATCTACCTGTTCGACCTAAACATAAACAATATTTATGACGATGTCAGATGGACTAGCTCTTGATCGTAAATCTATTCTGCGTATTTTTATATTTCATTTTTATCATTATTATATCTCATCTTTAAATTTCATTTAGTTTTAAAATAATCGACATCAATTAGCAGGTAGGTAGAAATTATTTTAGAAAATTGCAATTACATAGCTTTAAATTTAAATAAATTGTCGATACGCTTGATTGCGCTTTGTTGTTGTTTTTTCGTCTTCTACTTTTTGATGCCTCCATCAACTACCATAATAAAATATTAAATCGTTTAATTGCGACTTCCTTACGGCCTTAAAAATTAAAATAGAAGAAAACAAAATAATAATAATGAAGAAGAAAAAAAAGAACAAATATAGCGTTATAAGCTTGTTGAGTTTAACCTCAGGTAGAAATATTTGAATGAAAGTTGGGACAATAAATTACCACTGCGCGAAGGAACATTTCCAATTCTGTAAGAAGCACACAGGTAGAGAGCACGTTTAAGAAATATTAAATAGAGAAGACGAAGAAAAAAAAAATATAAAGCGATGATGCACGCAAAGTTAATTTTTACGTATAAGTTAAATCGAAAAATGTTGGTCATAGATCAAAAAAATTCTAAAAGCGCATTCATGGTGTGCTTATTAACCTGTACCTGCCATCTTTTAACAAAATGTGAAAGTACATACCATTCATGAATGAGCTTCTTGTATGTTGGTTGCGAATGGAAAGCAGAAAGAGAATTTTATTTGATTTGGTACCCACCAAAATGGTCATAAATGCATTTATATAAAATAATTTATGTTGAATGTTAATTTGAATATTCAAACTAAAAAAAAATGAAAATGAAAAGTATGTGAGGGCTGTGAAGCCCACTGCTTGCTTGAATATATCAAATAAAAAACTAGATGCTGTAACATTATAGGAAGTGACACACGTTTACGAACAGAACCCGCCCTTATCTTGTTAGTTACAAGACGAACCCCTGCTGAGCACAAACCTGCCTTCTCCAACGTAAACCCCAAACCTTTATATACACAGCACTCCGTCCGTATCGTATCGATAAACATCTTTTTAATAAGAAAAAGCAATAGTCGATGGCGCATTACACCATCCTTTTAAAAAGCATCTAGGAATTTCTTCTAAAATGTTATTTATGAACCTTTTTTTTATTATACACTACTACTTTACTGCAGCATCGACTTTTTCTTAAAATTCTCTAAGAAAGGGAAATAAGTAATGAGCAATAATGACTTAATTTGATATAGTTACAAGCTTCACCGAGTTCACATTCATGTTTATGTCACATAAGATAATTGTAGAGATACGCATTCAATGTTTAAAACCGCATAATTATAACAAATATTAATATTAGATCATTTATTTTCCAAAATTATTAACTTTATATCGCAAAGAGTATTCGAAAGGATTTTTATTTTGTAAAAAAATACCCAAACCAATTTTTAAATTCATAATGCACCATAAAAATATTTGGATACTAATTATGCGACCTTTAATAAATTCGAATTTGACCTAAAGAAAAATCATGTTTTACCTATAAAAAAATGATGCTGATACATATAAAATTCAAGTTTGATCGATATGAAATTAATAAATGACCTATATGAAATGAGCAAATGATCTATAAAAAATTGAAATATTGAAAATTAATAAACGATCTATGAAATTACTAATTCTAATCTTATTTTATTTTATTATACTGTATTTTATTTATTTATTTATTTAATTTAAAATTGTACATAGGTAATATCTTAGTTTCTTTATTATTCTTTCTCAAACGGCACCGGCGCCAAATTGGAATAACACAGCGCCCTGTTTATGGCACCCTTAATACTTACAATTAATTCAAATATTCTTAATTGTAAGTCAAATTACGCAATCTATGTACGTGTATTCATTTTAAATTATTTCATATTTTTAATATTACCTATATAGTATTTTTATAGATGAAAATTATATTTTCATATAGAAAGTATTAATTCTTTAGATAAAGTAGTATTTTTATAGATCAACATTATTTTTTCATATAAAAAATATTAATTCTTTAGATCAAATATTAATCCCATATAGAAATTACTATTATTTCTATAGGTCAGTAAATATTTCTA
>JAODFZ020018663.1:0-13407 GCA_027574845.2 Deinopsis erosa
AAAAGTACATTGTTGTGAGTATGTACTTTATTTCTTTAATTTTTTAACTAAATAATTTTTTTTCTTAAATTTGCACTTTTAGAAAATAATTAATACATTACAAATTTAGCAAATCTTGAAAAAAAATTACTTAAATAGCATAAATTTTCAAAAATCGGAACAAAAGTATCCAAATATGACTACTATTGTGGACCGGAGGTAGTATAATATTTAACTCTAACAGAAAAGTCATGTAGAAACTTACATTAAAAACGAGTCGTAATGTTTTATCTTACTTTTATTTAATTGTTATTTTTAAACATAAATCTGCTCGTTTTAAATGAATTGAATGTACTCTCTGGTAGAACAAACCAGCTTGCAAATTAAACATCAAAGGCAGCTTTTAACTGCATTTCACTGCAAGCTTAAAACAATGATGCAAAGCAGTTCGTTGCTATCGCAACACACTCTCAAAAACTCCTTTACGAATGTTTTTCTTTCTCTATGTTTGCAGATGGTATTCACATGCCGATCTAGAACCGACGCTTGTAATTCCCGGCTCAAGAATACGACAATTAGGTCCTGTTCTAGCTATTGAAGCGGTAACTGTAGAGGATGGTGGCACTTATCGATGTACCGCATCGAATGCGGGTGGTGAAGCAGATGCTGAACTTCGTTTGATTGTGACGACGTCTCTTCATGTTGAAATTTCACCGCCTGTACTTAGCGTGCATATGGGTGGCAGTGCCGAGTTCAAATGTGTGGTTTCCGCTCAGAATGTTGGCTCTTATTTGGTTACGTGGTACAAAGATGGAAGGCAATTGCCGAGTACGGGTCGCGGTTCGAGTGAAGTCCTAATTGTGAATAATGTAGGAAGAGAAGATCGCGGCATGTATCAATGTATAGTTAAACGTGCTGAAGGTGATACAGCTCAAGCGGCTGCTGAATTACAGTTAGGAGGTAAATTTTATTCAATTTTACTTTTAATGCTTTTATTAAGTGCGCCAGAGTGCTGTCTGAGAATATCTTTGAATATTTAAATATGAAAAATCGATATGTAATTTCACTTTATCCTGACGATGCAAAAACTCTTTAACTATCTTGCCAGCGTGCAACTAAATTTTATAATGCACACTGAAACTGAAAGTTTATTTAAAAAGAAAACGGACAATTTCTATGAAAATATATACCTAAAATTTTTGTTATATTGTTATTTTATTGCATTAATTAATTCACTATACTATTTATTCTATACAAATGAATGAATAACTTCTCACTTATTGTTAGAAAATATTTTCTGAGACGCTGTCATTATGTTTATATAAATATTTTACTTTTAAAGCTTTAAAATTAAAATGTCTGATTATTGACATTTTAATTAACAGTAATGCAGGAATGTTACGAACGTTGCAAATGAAAAAAATGCCATAATACTTTTTCCGAATTATAAAAAAGCATTCTATTTGCGCTGTGATTTTCGCAGTGTTCGCGAATATAAGTTGCGAATTGTTTAAATTCAGAAATGCTATATAGAAGTTATGTTTCCATCCATAGAAACAGTGCGTGATTGTTAACAAACGATTTCGGTTTCACACCCGTCCGATTAAATCTATTCTAGGTTTTAAAAAAAACTTCTAGCAACGTTGCATTTTTATAAAATGGCAAATAGTTGTTTTACTATAAATTGTATGCGAATTTAATGTGCGGTGGTTCCATTACAGATGCACCACCATCACTAATTTACAGCTTCATAGAACAGACGTTACAGGCAGGACCTGCTGTCTCGCTGAAATGTAGTGCAACTGGAAACCCCACGCCGCAGATATCCTGGAGTTTGGATGGGTTTCCTCTACCTACTCATGGAAGGTCAGTTTATATACGGCTTAATTGCCTCTTAAAATACCCAACGTTAATTAACTGGCCTGTTATGTAAGGGTTAGTTGAACAATTTACAACAAACACAAATACATTTTACACAATTCCACCCATTGTAAAACATTTTTTTACCTATTTAACGAACGCAGACGAAGAAGCGAAAAAATCCTTTCTCTATTATTCTCTTTTCATTAAAAAGTTCTGTAATTGAAAAAGTTTCGATGCTACTATAGCCTAAATTATCTATAGTTCAGTTCGGAAATTTTTTTATGTTATCATCGCCTTTATTCGCAAACTTCTTCCTTTTTCATTTACACACACACATATCGGAATTGATGCTTTTAACAAAATAAATATATATAAAAATATGTTTAAAATGAGCACGTTTGGAAAATCCCTTTGTAATAAGGCAGATAAAATAGAACGATACGAATTCCAAAGCAAAATGAAATTCAAACATCTTTCAGATTTTGAGATGTTTTTTAAATTGGCACAATTTGTTGACTCGCCGTTTCAAAAGCTCTTTACAAACATGAAGATGAAAAAGTTTTGGAGCTTTGCATGAATACCTTCACATAGAAAAAAGGAGATTCTCTCCTTGAAGATAGGATCTAAGAGGAAAATATACCCGCAGCCTCGTTTTTCAAAATCATTGAATGAATTGCAGAAAAAGTAACACACATTTTATAATTATGAGCGAAGCCTTTTCTTCCATATACACAAAACAATTCATTAAAATTTATTGTACAATGTAAGATTGTTGAAACTATGCTTCATTAACGTCTTTATTTGCGTTAATTACATCTGGTTGGTAGTTTAATGGAGTAAATATCATCGCGAGCGCGCGCGCAAATGGAATCTTTAAGTGAAGTGTACGTTAAAGGGTTTATTATCAGTAGGTTCGTAATTGGACAGTATGTAACGATGCATGGTGATGTGATAAGCCACGTGAACATAAGTCATGTAATGGTTGAGGATGGAGGTGAATACACGTGCACAGCTGAAAACAGAGCTGGAAGAAGCTCGCATTCAGCAAGACTGAACATTTACGGTAAGTTTAAATCGTTGTTCTTGCTAAATTAATTACATCAAATACACAATGTTTGTTGAAATTCAATTTATTCTCAACATTCTCTACTTGTATAAGGGATTTAATGTTTTAAGTATGTTGGTGACTTTGTATGTCTTCTATTCATTAACATCAAACTTGTTTTATGTGTAAATAAAGATTTTCAGCAAAATTTAGAAAGTTAAAAATAACAGAACCGTGGAAAATATTAATAATTGATATCGACTAATTTAAACTTTTTATTTAATTCTTAAAAAATGAAAAAAAAAATTTTTTCATAATTTTATTATAAATTCATAACTTCTGATAATTTTTGTTCGCATCTGTGATTCACATAAAAACAAAATGATTATAAATGTACAGTTAATTTTCGCAATAGTAGTGAATCAATAATTAAAATATAACCTTCCTTTTTTATATCAATACCAATTAATGAATATTTGAGTACTTTTTACTGTGTCAAAAATTAATGAACATTTTAGTGCCACAATTGAGTGCATTTTTGAGTGTTATTCTTCATTAAAGAAATTAACTTTATTTTCGTAAAGCTCACAATTCCCTAACTCGAACTTGTATAATTAGTTTTTTATTTAGTTTATTTTTTAAATTAAAAATTTGATTCTGAGGAATATATTTGCATTTATCGTAAAATATTCATAAAATGGCATTCATTTTCAGCTTATATTAAACATGAGACATAAACCTTAAATCACAGACAAACTTCCCTAACTCAAAGTTTTATAACTCAATATTGTCTGGATCTCAAATTTTTTAAATTTAAAAGAAATGTTCGCGATTGTACTCGCAATTTTTTTCAAGTTCCTTCTTTGGTTCTTCTAAGAATAAAGTTTATTTTTTATCTTCAAAAGTATTTATTTATCATAAAGTATATTTTTTGTGAAAAAAATAACATTAATTCATTGCGTATTTATTTAATAGCTTTTACGTTTAATTTAATAATGCAAAATCCACATGGAATAAACAAGTTTATTGTCTATGTATAGGAATGCCCTACATTCGGTTGATCCCAAAGGTGACAGCTGTAGCGGGCGAAACTCTGCAACTGAAATGTCCAGTTGCAGGCTATCCAATTGAAGAAATCCATTGGGAAAGGGGAGGCAGAGAACTCCCCGATGATTTACGACAAAAGGTATTACCAGGTGGAACTTTGCAAATAAATCCGGTTGAGAAGAATGCTGATTCTGGGGTGTACACATGTTGGGCGAGAAATAAACAAGGACAAAGTGCAAGAAGAAGTGGCGAAGTGACTGTTATCGGTAAGTCTTTTAATTAATTAATTCAATTACTTAATAAAATTTATTACTACTATTAAATTTTAAAAATATAATTGAATAAATTAGAAATATATTTGAAATGTTTCAGGATTAATCTAATAGCCCAACAAAGAGGACTGCACACTTCGTTATTCATTATATATATAAATGTATTTAATGTATTATTTCAGTTCCCCCCAAGGTTAGTCCTTTCTACGCTGAGAAAACACTCCACGTGGGAGACAGAGCCAGTTTGACTTGTTCGGTAACAAAAGGCGATATGCCACTGACTATATCGTGGCATAAAGATGGACGTAACGTCGACCCGGCTCAAATGGTCTCAATCACTCAAGTGGACCAATATACTAGTATTCTCTTGATAGAAAGCCTATCGCCCGATCACAATGGAAACTATTCTTGTGTAGTCCGGAACAGTGCAGCCGAAGTATCACATTCTCAACAATTGGTAGTTAATGGTAATCAGGCGTGCCGTGTCGCGCCTTTTAGCCTTCCTTTTCTATCTCTGATGTTTGTTTCTCTTCTCTCTCTCAGTACCTCCTATTATTGAGCCCTTTTCCTTTCAAGACGGGCTGTCAGAAGGCATGCGAACCCGTCTCGTCTGTGGAGTTAGTGCCGGGGATCCCCCTCTGGTGGTCTCTTGGCTAAAGGATGGCCAACCACTCTCACCCACATTGGGTACAAACGTATCGGCCCTTGACCCTTATTCTAGCCTCCTCAGCATTTCTAGCCTTGACTCGAGACATTCTGGAGACTTTACTTGCGTGGCCAGCAATCCCGCTTCAGAGGTTAGGTACACCGCCAAGCTACAGGTCAAAGGTAACAACCCCAGCCTGTTTCCTTGCCACACCACCAATCACCCTAATCCACACCTAATACACCTATTGCTTTGGCACATGCGTCGACCGGGCCACCATAGGTCAAGGTACTGTTGCACCATTTTTTTTGTTCTTTCTCGGTCACGATATTCAATTCAGAAAGTTAGCACACGTTTTTCAACACTTTGCATGACTTTTGTAGATTATATTATTATATATGTGATTTATTTCGTTTAGTTGGAGCAGCTTAAAATGTTTGTATCGCCATCTGGAAGAACTATTATTTATTACGATTATTATTATTATACCCCTCACAAGTACTTGCTTATTGCAGCAAATACCAGTAATTTAGCCACCCTCCCATCAACCGTGTAGAGTGTCGTCTATGTTGATCCACTCACGGCACCATGTCACATGTTTTTGTTCATTTTATATTTTTGTTACATTTATGTATTAGAGGACAATAATTACGAATGGAATTATTCATTATTTCAATTTTCAGTGCCGCCACGATGGCTAGTTGAACCAATGGATGTTAATGTTGAGCGTAACAAACATATCGCTCTGCACTGTCAAGCGCAAGGTGTCCCAACTCCAACGGTGACATGGAAAAAAGCTACAGGTCTTGAATTTACCATCCCCACTATTTTCTCTCTCGCTTTTAACAAATACGTGCTTTGTATAAACATTTATTTAAGTACCAAATTAAAATTCAATACACGCACTCTTTGAAACGCATTTTCCACTTATAGCTGGAATGGCATACTCTATGAAAATTTAATAAATTTCATAATATTAAGTTAAATTGTATCTAGGTAGCAAATCCGGGGATTACGAGGAGGTTAGGGACCATATGTATACAAAGGTTCTTGAAAACGGTACATTATTGCTGCAACATGTTAAAGAAGACAGAGAAGGATTCTATTTGTGCCAAGCAGACAATGGTATTGGTACAGGAATTGGGAAAGTTATACAATTACGCGTAAATTGTAAGTCTACTTGAATTGATAGTCATGGCAATATGCTCTAAATGTAATCAACTGCAGCATCGCCCTACTTTGCCGCTCCATCCCGACTAGTTTCGGTGAAAAAAGGAGACACAGCCAGTTTGCATTGCGATGTGAATGGCGATAAACCGATCAGCGTAATCTGGTTGCGTGGTGGAAAAACCGAATTGAATCCGTCAACGAATTACCGTGTGCATATGAAGCAGGATGTAACGCCGGACGGCGTTGCAGCCGAATTGCAAATCATCAATGCAGAGGCGAGCGATAGCGGCGCTTACTTTTGTCAAGCGAATAACATGTACGGTAGAGACCAGCAGTTAGTACAATTGCTTGTACAAGAACCTCCTATGAGTCCACAGCATTTAGAGACGGCAATGATTAGCAGCCGTTCAGTGAATTTGAAGTGGGCGCACAAATCAACCGATTCGAATGAAGTATTCAAATTTATCATTGAGTATCGTGAAGTTGATAGTAAGTGTATACATATTCCTCTATATTCATATATAAATGGAAATATTTATAGGGCCGTGGCTGCAAATTGAGCTAACCGACGCGCCGCTGCAATTTGCTGCACTTATCGAAGATTTAAAACCAGCCACAAAATATGCATTTCGCGTTATCGCTGAAGGACCGGCGGGAAGAAGCATTCCCAGCGCAGAACTTATCATAAAAACGGAATCTCAACGACCCGCCGGCCCGCCGCTTAATCTTTCAGTTCGTCCCATGTCATCAAGCGAACTACTTGTAACATGGTCGCCGCCATTACCTGAGCTCCGACATGGTGATATACAAGGATTTAACATCGGCTTTAGAATAGGAAATATTGGTTCCTATAACTTTACCTCAATTACGGGTGATGGAGAAGACGGCGGCGGCGAATTATTACTCGGGGGACTAGCCAAATACACTCGATATACGATTGTTGCACAGGCTTTCAATGAAATAGGTGCGGGACCTTTGACCGAACCGGCAACAGCACAAACTATGGAAGATGGTTAGTAATTAATTACCTATTGATTTATTCAAACCTAATAGTTGTTTAAAACTTCATAAAATATTCTATAGCTTTAAAATCATGAATGTAATTAGTTATAAAATTTATTAGTTCCAAGTTACCCACCCGAGGATGTACGATGTGCCGCATTAACTTCACAATCATTACAAGTTAGTTGGCAACCTCCACCGACCGAACATTCTAATGGACTTTTACAGGGTTACAAATTAACATATGAACCAGTCTCCGACGATAATTGGAGAGGTATATATATATAAAGAACCTTTTTCTAAGGATGAACGAATGCGAACGTGTAAAAGATGTGCTTTTAGGAAGCGATGAAATGGAAACAAGGAAAACGACAGCTCTGACAACCGTAATCACTGGCCTGCGAAAGTTTACAAACTACAGTTTGCAAGTGTTGGCGTTTACAAAAGTTGGGGATGGAGTTCTCACTGCCACCACATACTGCCAGACAGAGGAAGATGGTTTGTTACCCCCACACCGTCTCGATCTAATCTTACCCAAATACTAATAATACACTTACAGTGCCAGGAGCTCCAGCCGACATTAAAGCGGTTGTTAGTTCGCCGCAATCATTATTAGTTTCATGGCTATCCCCTAACGAGCCAAATGGTATTATCACAAAATTTACGCTCTATAAACGAAGCATGGAAGGTAGACAGGAATTGGATCATGCAAAACAAATCATATCCAGTCAACATACGAGTTATGAAGTCAAAGGTATTCAACCGCATGTGGAATATCAATTTTGGGTAACAGCTTCCACTCGCATTGGTGAAGGACAAAGTTCCAAAGTTGTTATGCAAGTCTCTTCAAATCGCGGTAAGCTAAACATCGGATTATATCAACTTTTATATATAAAATATTTATTGTAGTTCCTTCTCGGATAATATCATTTGGTGGTGTAATTTCTCGAGCGTGGCGAGGATCAGTTGCCCTATCATGTATCGCTGTTGGAGCTCCAAAGCGAGAATGGCTGAGAGGCGAACAAATATTGAAGGGTGGAGCAAATCATAATATACAACTTTTAGATACCGGGGAATTAATACTCTCTAATCTACAACTATCTGATGCTGGAAACTACACATGCCAGGTGGACAATGGACAAGGGTCCGACAAGATTACTTATAACTTAGTCGTTCAAGTGCCACCTGCGGCGCCTTTATTATATGTGCGGAGCGCTACAAGTAGTAGCGTCCTCTTACATTGGAAACCGGGAAGTAATGGCGGCGCATCAATTAATGGCTACACATTAAACTACCGAAAAGAACACGGAAATTTGGATGAAGTACATTTATCGCGTCATGCCATGAGCTTTGAATTAAAAGTGAATCTCTCCCAAAATGCAATTTACATTTTAATAATTTGAGAATTTTACGCAGGGATTATTATGCGGCACGTCTTATCACCTCTACTTGGTTGCTCATAATAAAATTGGAAGTTCGCCAGCTAGTCATCCTTTGCAAGCGCGCACTCAAGGTCATGCACCAGGCGTCCCGTCACCCACAGCATTCATATCACCCAATTCAACGTCAGTTGTTCTAAGACTGCATTTATGGCCTGATAATGGTTGTCCAATTTTATACTTTATACTACAATATCGGAAAGCTTCCGAATCTCAATGGACTTTAGGTAAAATTCTTGATGAATGTTAGACAATGAAATTTAACTAAATATTATTTTAGTATCGAATGCTCTGAAACCGCAAAGACGAACTTCGATTACTGGATTAACTCCTGCCACGCAGTACATTGTTCGATTGGAGGCTCATAACATAGCTGGCTTCTCAACCGAAGAATTCGCTTTCATAACATTAACTAAAGAAGGAGGTGATGTTTCTTTAGCATAACCATTAAACTATAGCTATAAAAATAGTTTCATTTCAGAAATTGCTCCGCCAAATTTAATGCAACAAGGAAATGATGGGTCGCCCTTTTATACGGATGTTAAACTTCTCATTCCTTTAATAATTCTCTCAGTCTTAGTGCTAATAGCAGCAATTGCAACTGTTTTATGTATAAGACATCGTAAATATTCTTTATTTAATATTATGAAGGAATATAAGAAATATTTGTTTTTTTAGGGCAAAATGAAGCGGCCAAAGAGCAGTTAGATAATCAACAGAATGCTGAAGCGCAAAGGGAGCGTTATTATGCAACGATACATAAAGCAACATTACAGGCAGGCGAGAAAATTCCAGGTAAAGAGAGTTAATATTCAAAGAGTTTATTTCATCATATAAACTTTATTAGAAACATCTGAAGATATATCACCGTATGCAACGTTTCAACTATCTGAACCGAGTACGCTTCCGCAGAATACTATGCTACACAGTTTTATGTATCATGAACATGCCATGACTGAGGGATGTGCTTCACCGCCGCCCGCATCATCAGTACAACGAAACTCTCCATATTATAACATTGTATGTATAGAATAAGACAAATATTTAGTAACGACGGTTATATAATACATTTTATCTCTCTCAGCAAAAGTTTCAAAGCGCAAAAGGACATGGTAGGAGAAGAAGAAAAGCGGAAATGGAAAGTGACGATAGTGAATCTGATCCGGACCAGTTAACTTCGAGTCGAACTGAATCCTCGAATCATCTCGATATGAAACATAAACATAGCAAATCAGGTACGCATTAATTTATTTATCTTATTTTCATAGCTATACATAAATTTGTATAGATTTCATTTATCATGGAGCACATTCGAGCACATCATCAGACATATCACCAATGTCGGAACAAAAATCTTTGCCTCGTCGTGGACGAGCGAGGTACTCGTTACCTAAAAATAACGTGTATCAAAATGAAAAGCACGTTAATTCTAGGTGGATACAACAGAACAGGAGTTCGACCAAACAAATGCTGCCACATTTATCAGTAGCGGAAACTGCGTTCACAGAAAGGGCCATTCAACCAGAACAAAATACGCCGGATCGGCCAGAGCTTAGTGAAGCAGAATGTGACATCGATACGTTAAAGAAGCTCAAATTAGGTTTAAGAAGTTCTTTGTGGTCTAGGCCTAGTGCATCAGGTCAGGCTACAGATTACTCTATAGCAGTATAATCGAAATTAAAAACTTGACAATGGACAAAGAAATCAAAAGTAGATGAATTTAATTGATTGCTCGCAGGACGAATTGTTAATAAGTTAGAAATTATTGTCAAGTTTTTTGAATTGAGATTGAATTTTTTTAATTAAAATTAATTCGAAATCAAAATTATAATCTCAAGAATAAATTTTATACAAAGGATATTATGTAAAAAAAGGTATTTAGATGAATTTGTTTTTATATTATATACTTTGTTAAACTATATTTTATATTTAAATCAAAAACAAACAGGAAACTAATAAGAACATTTTGGAAATGTTTACGTCAATATCATTTTATATGAAGCAGTTATATAGAGTATATTACACTTCCATTAAGTCTGTGTACCAACCATACAATCAATGTGAAAAAATCAAAACTAATCACTCTTTATTCCCTCAACTGTATACAATATGTATAATAATAGATCAAATTAATTACTTCTAATAAATTAATTGTAAATCTTATATATTTTTGTTCATTTTATTATTACAGTGAAACCTGTGAGAGGTGGAAGGCCACGGCATCGACGTTATTGTCCACCATAGACGGGTTTTCTTTTATAGACAGGTAATATAAAAAAAAATCAAAGAAAAACTCATTTTAAGTGTTCAGAGGAAACAAAAGCTTTAATATTTCATAGAAAATTGTTACATCAACAATAACTGTTCAATGGTGTGAATATATTGTTTGTGTATGCGAATGCAAACACAGTGCAAATGCGACGATTCCGTCTTAAACAGGTTTCAATACTTATATTGTATATAGAGAGTGGCAAGTTACACTAAGTTCGTAAGGACTTATTGAGCCCCTATCCACGATCAGATATAGTTGGGTATGTATGGCGAATCCGGTGATGTGATGTGTGTCCGAAGGGATTTATACAGGGCATGTCTAGGATTAGGTATGTTTGGGTGCATGCAAGGTATCCGGTATTCACATGTTAAGATGGTGTATATTTGTTTTTTTGTTGAGTGGTCTTTGATTTATGTATGGTGGATGTTTGAGTCGTGTCTTCTTTATTTATTTATAGATGGATTGGAAGCAGACCATTTAGTTAGGTTTTAGGTTGATGAACCGTGGGGTTCCATTTAGTTAGTTTTGGTGGAGCGTAAAGTTCTTATCGTGAGCCGTAGGGTTCGTTTCTGTTTAGACAGGGTTCCTTTCAAACTATTATTGATGGCCCTTTTTCGCGCTGTGTTGTCTCGGCGGAAGAATAAGACGTCAGCACGCATGCTGGAGGTAAAAGTCCTCCGAAATGGTGTGTGAATGGTGTATGAATCTAAGCTCCAATGTATGCAAGTGTGTGCATGCGAGAGTGTTTCAGGTTCTTTTTGATGTTACTGAATATAATTGCATTTTTGATTTAATCCTTTTATATCATACTGTATATACGCCCGTTTTTGCTTAAGGTAAATTAAACGAGAACGTCATACGATTGCAGAAGCGTAGCTAGGGGGGCAAGGGAGAATATGCCCCCGGTTGCCACCTTTGAGGGGCGCCAAAATGAGTATTAAAACTAATTATTTAATTTTATTTTAATGTAAACTAATGTAACCCAAATTTTCGGTCCGAGAAGGGTGGGCGCCGATGACCCTAGCTACGCCACTGCACTAAATAGACTTCATTACAAAGAACAGGTTGATGAAAAGACCGAATTTTATGAATGTTCCTATTAAGTGCAAGTTTCTTCCAAATACGTGTTCCACCTCTCGCAGGTTTCATTGTATATTATTTTCATACCTTTTTTTTAGGCCAATTGCAATATTTTTTATCTACGCCAGGTCGTTAAAATGGCTTGGCACGGTCCTGCATTCTACAATCAATTAAGGTAATTAATTACTTCTACTATTTATTTAATATTATTTATATTATTTAATAATAATTTAAATTCAATTTGGAAATTCAGTCGAAAAAGGCATAATGTCGATGTGAAAACATCAATTTTAACAGGATGGCATTTTTTTTATTCAGTACATATTAGTAATAGTAAATTTGGTAACGGAAAATTAATTTCTTTTAATAACACTTTGACACGGCCGTATAAGTCCACTTCATATTTGCCTAAAAGACCTTTAGAATTTCTAGTATGATGTTATATATGCTAACAATAATCTTTATTTTTTTACAGTTCAATGTCAAAGCTAAAATTCCAGAGAAGAGAAAAGACTATGTGATTGATACACTGCAAGATGGACAACACTTGAAAGAAGAAATCAAACATGCACACAATAATTGTATTTTATGCGTTACAATAAAAACAAACATTAAATGTAACTTAATCCGTTAATCATACTGTATATAATTGTATTGTAACGAGAATGTCATACGATCGTTAACTGATGATGGGGACATACGGACATGTCCTCTCCCGGAATGAAGGTGCGCGAGGTCGTGGACAAAGATAGTAAAAAGGACTCTCAAGACTCTCAAAAGAACACTCAGACCTCAGATAAAGCTAGAAGTACCAAATTAGCAGAATCAAATGGGACCCATTGCACTATTTAGTACTTATTTTGTACTAATTTGTACCATCAATAAAAATTTTGTATCTAGCGCCCTTTTGGAGAAATCAGTGGCGCTGCTAGGTTTATATCAAGCTAACAAAACCATACTCAAAAAATTGTATTTTGCTTGATCAACTACTTAAATTAGTATAACTGATTTTGTACTAATTTGTACCATGGAATAGAATTTAAAATTTTCACCCCTTCTCAACATAACTATCAACGCCTACCGGCCGCCATAGTAGAACGAATTTTAATTTATAAAAACTGCGCCAATTTGTTTAAAAATAAACATAATCAAATGGGATTCATTGCATGTAGTTCTTAGTTTTTAATTTTCAGATTTTTTTGTTTGTTGTTAGTTTGTGAGGCTACACGATTATGGATGGAAATGCCTTTTAATTTAGGAAGAATGAAATTGGAGTCCGACATTGTACTTCCGCTGGACTCCACGTGTCTAGAATAAAAAAGTGTTTAAATTAGCGCTTAGCGCATTATTTTTGTGAAATTAGTGCTTAGCACAACCGAATAATAATAGCCAAATAATCTAATCGATTGAAACTAATTAAATTAATTAGAATTAGAAGAATGAAATTGTAGACGTTCACGATTGGAGAGAGGAATGTACGGTTTGAAAGCTTGTCGAAAATCGGTTGGAAAAACATTGCAACACAATGATATGCGGAAATTGGTGGATCATATGGGAGAAATTAGACAATCTTTGGTAAGTACTTACATCAA